>JADANM010002527.1:6275215-6293266 GCA_026213755.1 Eurema hecabe
TTACTAATTTAAAACTCGAGGTTAGTATCAATATTTTTCTCCCACTATTGTTGTAGATGACTGATGAATATATACATAAAAATAATAATACTTAAAAAATCTCATATTTCTCTTACAGTGTAAGTCTTGGGTACTATGTTATGTGGTTACATATATTTCTTATAAGATTATTGTGTATTTGCTTCTTAGTAGAAATTCTTATATTTATGTGTTGGATAAGACACTTTTTACTTTTACAATATAAGGGTGTAATCTCTTAATTAAGAACCCAAAATAATTTAAAAAAAATTGAAAATAGTGTTTACTTAAGCAAAATATTTTTTCAGATCATGGTCACACCTATTGGAGACAGTGTCGAGTCAAGTGATTCTGTGTTAAATACTGGTATAAACAAAACTGTAAAAGCAATGTAAATTGTAATAATTAAAATCTCATTTTACTGTATTAATGATTAAGGCACTGTAAATGATATATTTGTAAATATAATTAAGTTTTTTAGAATAAACTCAGTGATATAACATTTAATTGACTGAAGCTAAATTTTATTAAGAATGTTTTATATCATCTAAATTTAGGGATAAATTGATGTAAATGTTATACTTATTTTAAGAGTGAATGTACTTAAGACAATTAAAATTCTTTATTTTATATACTGTTTTTATTTTTGAAAATTAGCAAAAGACATCTATTTTGAATAATTAAAAAGTAAATGATATGTAAGAAACAATCACAGCTTTATAATAATCCATTTACAATGCACTAACTTTACTTTCTGGTTTATAAAAAACATTTTTGTATAATGTAGCAATATTGTCAAATGTCACCACCTCGGGCCTGCTTTTGGTTGCTTTGAACTTAAGTTGTTTTTGGACTTGTGTACGGATATGAGCTAAAGAGTCTGGACAACAAGGACATTGCTTAAAGCTAGCTGTGTGTTCTCCGCCACAGTTAGCACATGTTGGGGGATCATCGGTAGGATCACGCTCACATTTCTTCGATAAATGATCACCAGCACATTTAACACATTTTATTTGACCATGACAGTATCTCTGAGAGTGCCCCCATTTCTGACAGCGATGACATTGCATACTCTTTGTTATTGGAGGCTCAATCGTAACATCCAAACCAAAGATTTTGGTCACTTCTATAATTTTCTTTCCTTCATCAGTATAGGGCACTACAGCTAAAATGAGACATTTATCATCCTTAATATTTTTCCTTCTATACATTTTGTGTACTCTTATAACTGGGACTGAAGCAGATTTTAATTCATCCTTAAGCTTGTTTAAATCAATGTCTGCAGGCAAACCTCTTATTACAGCTTTCATTTTTCGCTTGCTGGGATGCCCAAAAGTATGGTAGGGAAGTTGCTTTTTCTCAAAATATTGTATTGTTGCTTTGTGATCTTCAAATGATAAGCAGGATATTTTAGTACTGAAACGACTAAGATAAGGCTTGTAAAATTTAATACCCAACGAGAGAAGTTTACGTACATGTTGTGCAAAATCAACCGGTTGATGTAAAAATATATCTGGAACAGCTTCCTTTAACTTCGGCCATTTGGAGGACAGGCTAGCATTTTCGGAGTCAAATATAATGGCTGGAGAAGTCTCTTCCGTATTTAAAATATGTAAGTCTTGTAACATGTTCGTATTTTTTTTTGCCTTCTTTTTTTGTTTTTGCGACTTCATTTTTCAAAATATCAGAAACGAAACTACTTTTAAAAGTTTCTAAAAATGATAAAGTAGAAGGGTGGCCTGTACAATTAGATTATAGTTTTATAAATAAACTTCTGAAAGTAGGTAGTATCATAATTAAATTCATTTCGTAATTCGTTCTCATCTCAATGTGACAGCTCACAGCACTTTTAAAAGTTTCTTTTATTCCCGGGCTTTTGGCTCAAGGCTTTGTCTTAACTGTCACTCAACATTATTAAGAATTTGACTACTGACTTAAATGTCATTTCGATTTATAGTTTGCGAATGTTTTAGAAATTTTAAGAAAAAACTTGATGGATTATAATTTCTTTAGATTTTATATTATTTAGGCTTTATATATTTTGAAAAAATCACTGGTAGGTATGTTTATTTTATTAAATTACATGGTTATGATATTTTGGCTTAATTTAGACCAAAAAAGTAAGAATCTGATATATTCAATGTTTTGTTTATGTGTGCGGCTGTACAGTACGTATCTTATTTGTATATCCACATGGTTGCTCATTCAAAATTTAAACTCATGCTACGTTTCGAAATATCTAGTTATATATTATTATACCATTGCAGGAGAAACTATCCGTTTTTCAATTATAGAACTTTATCGCATTATGCGGCATAGTACTTGACGTTAAATGTTTCAACTACAGCAGCGCTTCGCATTGTGCTAGGCGCTAGCGCTCTCATGCTAAAACTAATTCACATTCCAATTACAGTCAGCATAATTTGATATTGTGCGCCACTAATTCGAATTATGCTCTGTAATTGAAAAATTATGTATGTGTCCTACAACTAAATGTGCTCAAGATTTGATTCAAGTAAATGAATGACGTAAATGACAATAACGTTAATTATTGTGACTGTAATTATTTGCTTACAAACACAAAATTGCGACCATTGACATTTTATTTATATAAATTGTTAGCGATATGTCAGAGTCAAATGGTTGTAACTTGTAATAATAAATCAAACCCGTGACTGTCCCTATTTTAATTATATACGTCTTATTAATTCAAAATGTCGCTGTACCTGCGATACATTTAAAAAACAAATCAAAAACATAAGCTAAATTCCAAACAAAAATGGAATTAAAATTAGACTTCCTTATAAATAAACCATAAGAAACCGCGTTGAATATGTTATTGTCCAATTTTTTACAAATTGAAGACAGTGCAAGCTGCGCAGCCGGCTTAAGCACGTGCGCAAACTTGCTAGTGGCCGTTACATCAATCTTCCTATCTTCTCCCTTTTAGTGTTATCGTACTCCAATCTCTGAGTTCTCGATAATAATCCTTATAGCACTATAATAAGGAGTAGATTCGAAACAGTTTATCAGTTTAACGCGGTGAACTAAAGTTCTTTTGTAACTTCCTTAGACAATGAAGGCATTCAATGTCTGGACAAGGCGAGTTTCGGTATCGAAACGATTAGACAGATTTATTTTATGAATCTCATAGATTGTCGATGTCGCGATACAAAAGTTTTATTTTGCGTTACAAAAAGTTTCTTCGCGTTGCTTCTGTTCATGGTTTGGTTTTGATGTGTTTTATATTTAAAATATAAAAGAATATGTACCTACAGGAAATGTTTAATGTAGTTTTTTAGTACTTACAATTAAGTAATTTAAGCTGTTTAGAGCGTCGATGTGTTAACGACACTAAAAATTAAGCATGCGGTTATCCCATTACTTGAACACAACGAAACGTTCATAGACAACATATCAATATTATGATTACCATAAGAGAATATTTATAATGAACATTATTCGTATTCTCATCTATACTAATATATAAAGCTGAAGAGTTTGTTTGTTTGTTTGTTTGTTTGTTTGTTTGTTTGTTTGTTTGAACGCGCTAATCTCAGGATCTACTGGTTGGAATTGAAAAATTCTTTTTTTATTGAATTGACTATTTATCGAGGAAGGCTTTAGGCTATAAAACATCACGCTGCGACTAATAGGAGCGAAGATATAATGGAAAATGTGGTAAAAACGGGGAAAATTATTCATCTTTGAGGGCTTCCTTTGCGTACGCTGCGAAAACGATTCAAGATCCAAAAATAATATGTATGAAGGAATTATTCCTCTTTCAATGATCTAAAAAAAAGTCCGCGACGGTATATGTCTATCTTCTAAGATTGACTCACTATAACATAATAATAGAAATAGATCCGACGGGGACGAAGTCGCGAGCAACAGCTAGTCACGCATATACGGGTGGACTATTGGCGAGTGTCGGCCAAGTGTGGCACGTGCCGCCCGCATCGCGTTTGATGTCGCCGATGCTTCATGCCGGCACAAACGATTTACGTGGGAAGTCACACCGATTACTGTTATCGCGATCGGTTTGATCCCAATCGTAGGGCATGAAAATCACGATAGCAAGCTACTCTTTGGTAGATACAGCGTGAAAAGACTATTCATACAGTTTAATTCGTTATTTGAAATCTGTTATTGTAATACTCAATGTGATAAATTTTCATACCGAAACATTATAAGTATCCCTAAGCTATTACAAATAATATTTGGAAAACGATATTCCAATGAGATACCACTCGACCCAGATTAACATAATCCCGAAATAAAGGTAGTTTATCATGAACCCTACATCGAGTCTCGCCGAAAGATTAGAAAGATAATTTTTTAACAATAACGATCGCAAGATGACAATCAAATTTGTTTTCAATATCGCTTGTGCTTGTGTTTACTATGTAAATTTTATCAAGAGTATTCATGCAGCCATTAGAATAATGTGAGAATGCAGCATATTATAAATAATGTTATAAATGAAGATTTTGGACATTTATTTTCATCACCTTATTTCTACCTAAATGTTACGTACATGTAGAAACTAAATGATGAAAGCACTAAATTAAAGTCTATTTTTTTCTTGAATTTAATTTTACTTTTAAAAACGTTTAATGTACCTTACATTACGCAAGAATATCAAATTAGTTTTGTATTGTGTATGAGCCTTGCTTTAAGTATTAACTGTAGAGATAAAAAAGTAAGAAAGACAAATTCGATTCAATTTTAAGTGCAATATGTAAGAATAATACCTATTCTCTTTAACAATCTGCGCTGCAATTGAACGATACAATTTTTTGCGAAGGCGTAATACCGCTCCGAAATCATGCAATTGCGCTTGGCGTCGGCAGATGGTGAATAAAGGCAAATTGCAAGCTCACCTCACGCCCCGGTTCCCACGGTATCGGCGACGTCACCCAAACTGTACAACTACATTCATAATAAATACAACCGAGCGACTTATGAAAACGTTTAGCTTTGTCGCAAACCGTTCTCGCCTTAATTGCTGTTTGCGAAAATGAGATAAGAATTGAAATTATAGCTCTTATAATCTTTCGCTACGTAGTACTTTTGTTGGGAATAAGTTTCAGTGTAAGCGAAATTAAATTTCTGTTATATAACACTGCACACTGGACTTATTATTTGATTACAACATAATCTATACATATAATAAAAACGTAATGAGTCGCTGTCTGTACATGAAAGATATATGAGAAAAAATATTACAGGAGACCTTTATTAACGCAATAGAACCCAAAACAATGATTTTTGGAATTTTTATCTGTTTGTCTGTTTGTCTGGTTGTTTGTGCACGCTAATCTCAGAAACGGCTGATCTTATCTAGATGGGGTTTTCAAGTATATATTGTTTTAAGCTTCACTTAACATTTTGTGTTTATTTCATGTCAATCGGTTGATATATAAAAAAGTTATGGCAATTTAAAGAATTACGTTCAACTCTCTGAACGTTTGCTTGCGCGGGTTAGGCATTTTCAAAAATGCTGCCCAAAGTCACTTTTCTACGCGGGCGAAGTCGCGGGAACAGCTAGTTCTTTATAAGATCTAAGTAAGACTTACACTAAATACTTTTGAAAATCAAAGATACTTATATCAAACAATCTATTTTAAAAAATCTCGTTCCTAACGTATAAAAGATATGTCAGCCCTTTAATAGAAATATATCAGAGAAATGGTACATTTCAATATGCAATAAAATCTTGAAACGTACGCGACCTCAGATATACCGGATTTTCGCGAACACACCTGAACGGGATTGCTGTATCCGGGCTATAAAAAACCTACGTTCAATCGTGTCCTCAAAGTAAGTTTGAAAAGAACCCTCACATTCCGCAGTGTCTATAACAGATGGGAGCGGAAACAAGATTTTCGTCCCGATTTACATAAACAGTTTCCCGCGTACCCGAGGGATAAAATGACGCAAGTAATGACGACTTGACATTATCGCTGGGTTAACTTCCCTGTTAGATCTCGTTAAATTGTCGTTTTCTTTCGTATATCGATGGTGACAAATTCGTATGTGTCAAAATATTCTTGCGTTATATTAAAATCAATAAAAGCGTGACTTTTAGTTTCTTATAGCATTTTTGTTATTCAAGGAGTAATAGAGCGATATAACTATCTCAATCAGCATACATCCTTTTAACTTATCGACGATATTGTGTTTGTTTATATGTTTATTCTTATTCGATTAGGTATTACATACCTAGTCATAACATTAATTGAATAAACGTCTGACCACTGCTATTCGAATTCTACATAAAAGTCGAATTTCGATATTTCAACCATACAAAAAGACTAGTAAGTACTCGTTATTCAAAACTTTCAGAATACATTTATATTTAAATAGCAAAACGTTTGAAAATCAGCAGCGCATTCAATATCGTATAAAGGGGATTTCTATAAGCTCTTAAATTTGAAAGTCTTTTTTATCAACAAGATATTCGGATGTTGCCAGCTGTTAAAGAGTTTCTAACTGACTACGTATATAAAGATAGCGGTTGACAAGCCATGTATTTTACCCTCGAGGATAAATAGCTTTGCTTTATCAAAATTGGTCTCATTTTACCGTCTATATTGCTATAGCAAGAATATTGCGTAGTAATTGTACTATAAGATTTCATCTAAGTTTGATTCTTATATACAATTTTTTATATGACAAGTCTAACTGTTATTACTTCTCATTTTATTATTACATGTTATATGAAATCGTAGTTCTGATATAAAGGTATATTTGTTATTTAGTCAACAAAATAGATTTTAGTTAAATATATCAATTTTAATTAAAAATGAGTCTGCATGTCTAGATAAACAAATTAAAAAAGTCTACTGAATAAGTCTCATATATTTTGTTCTGACTAATTATTAATTGTCTCTTTATAATGTGGCGAATTTAATGCCACCTTTCTATATTAAAATAGCATTATGTGTTAGGAATACAATATTCTAAGCATATAATTCTAGGCACAAAGACGGACCACTGTCCACCACTGTCCTGAACGTCGTGCTTCCAAAGGATATATTTCAATAAAACGCGAAATGGAATATATTTTAACGACCTTATTAATGATCATAATTAATTGTTCGTTAGTAGTGGTTTCACTTAACTGATACTGAACATGCATTATTTGTATACGAGTACATCAATATAATATATAGGTAGATGAGAGTGCTTGCTGTATGACGTCGATATCAGAATTCTTAAGTGAGATATTGTATCGCATAGCTCCCCACTCTGTCTAAATACGTCTAGATCATAATCAATCTTCTATAGATACCCATTCGCTTTAAAAAAGAAAATTTATATTTTCATAGCATATGTTACTTTTAGCTGAAGATTAGTGGAAAATAATTATAGGTATTTTGAAAAAATATAACTGCTCCTTTATTGTTCATTTCCTTTTGGAAAACTTTAGTAACACAGAGCGATTTTATTACATATAACCTTGTTAACCTTAACATGTGACGGCAGCGCGTAATAAAGTTGGCCCGGCCGCGTTCTAGCGCTTAATATCAAGAATTCGCCTTATATCCTTACCTACATACATTATGTACGTCCTTTGCAATCTTTTCGTTGTTGCCGCGACCTGAATCCCCTTTTGTGCCTGATGAAAAGAACGGGCCACTAAGGGAGTGTACGTGAATAATTGAGGAGTGGTGCTCCCGTGTAAAGGTTTGACAACACGACCGATACAACTGGTGCGGTACGGCAACGCAACGTCGGAATATGCTAGGAGCATTTAGATTAGAGAAAAATATCGAAAAAAAATATTTTGGCATGTTTTTGGAGTTAGGACGACATTCAGAATATACATATATAGGAAATATTAAAAGGTGTCTCTATTTCTTCGATTTTAGAATAGAAAATGTATTGTAGTTTTTCTACTCAAACAAATTGTAACTTAGGTAAGTACGGTGCGTTGCGAAACTGCGTTATGTGTGTGCCCAGACCTTTACTAAGTAAAATCTTAACGAAACTCATTGAGCCGACTTCCACGCGCACGTGTGCAAGGCTAACAGCAAGACATAACGGACTATACAGAATATTAATCGCCGAACTCAGCTGTTCAAGTCTCACTAAGCTGTTCTTGTGCATAGAACGCATATTTATGCACGCTCAGATTGAACATAGAATGTATTAATTTTGCCTTCAATACCGTAAATATAAGTAGTAGTTATCGAATATGCTCAATCGTAATCATGCGATGTAGCTTAAATGTTATGTTCCTCATTATAAACCTGATTAATATGGAAAAGTTATTATATAATACAGTAAATATGGAATTAAGCTTTGACTATTAAGAAGAAATATTAATCTGTAGCGTTGCACGTTAGATTTTAATACGCAATTATCGCGTCTCGATTGTGTAGTCTATGGTAACAATATAATGAACATGAGAACTTAATCTGCTTGAGAAGATGTTCGACGCGGAACGATAATAGCGAACTGGGAAATAACATAAGGTATTGGTATTTGAAACAGAGCAATAAAGGGTGTTGCTGCAAACATTTTATTAAATGAGAAATTCCTTTCAAACTTATGTTATATAGTTATAAATAATACCAAAAATTTATCAAACTGTAGATACAGTTTTAAGCATACAATTATATAATCTAAACTTTTTTACTATGATAGTATATAAGTAAAAGTGATTTAATAATGTATTAGGACCGCATACCTTAGAGGCTTTAATTAATCTTTATCACAAATTTAACCAAATTAAGTCCCACAAAGACTGAAAACCATCCATTTTGTGTTCGCCTAGGGGTTTAGTTTTTTCTAATAAATTACTGACTTCGCATTACCGTTCTCTGCTTGCTTAAGGCGGTTGAAACATGAACGTAAATTCAGCTAGTGATTAATCTTTATCCTTATTTTCGTAGCAACGTTTACAATTCTAACAAATGACAGACATAAATCTATGAATTTGGTTTATTCTAACTTGACTTGCTTGTATAATATAGCCAATATAAATGGTGTAATACTACAAAGGAACAGCGCTCGTAAAATTCGGCTATAGCTGTGGTGTTTCATCAAGAAAATTTACAAAATTAAAGTACAATTCTTGTCGAAATTTCTAGATAATTTTGTGGTTCCAACGAATATATATTTAGAGATAAAGTAAAAGCAAAGCATTAAAGTCTAACAATAGGACTTGATTTGGTAAGCAAGTATAATTCCTGTGTTTCTGTGAACTTGAGTAAAACTGATGTCTTAATTCAACTTTCACTTTTTGTATCATAATTGTTATTTTTCTGTGGGCTTATTGTCGTTTATTTATAAACATATACAAAGAAAGTAATAAATTCTTCATCATAACTTGGATTTAAATATATGAATATAGGACTCGGATGGCTATTGTGTAACTAGTCTGTTATTATATCATGGAACGGATTTGTTGATATGCATCGTAAAGAGCCCGTAAAAGGCTTAGATTTCCATAGAAAACTTATGTCGAGTGATCCTTAGCATATTTCATGCATAAGAGTAACAAATTGTAATATGTAGTGCTCGCCCAATACCAAGCTCAAATCTCCTCGGGGTGGGTGGAATTCCAAAGTGTATTCGCCGTTCAATGTAGCCAAATAATTTCAACATCGCTTTGTGGTCGTTGAATCGAACAATCAAAGTTTTCGTTTTAATATCTTGAACTTCCAATATACTACTAATAATATACTACCGGGGGTAGGTCTCTTTCGCAGGAGACCGACTGGGTGGGTACCCCCACAGTGCCAGACATTCTACCGCCTGAACAGTGACGTGAAAATGTCACTGTGCTCCGGTCTGAAGGGCACTGTAGCCAGCGTAATTACTGGGCTAACGAGTCTTAACATCTGACGACTCAAAGTGGGGAGCGTCGGTGTAGTGCACCCCTGCCCGGAGCAAAGTTCCGGATAGCATTACATTGGCTATGGGCTGGCGTTACTCTTACCATCAGGAGTGCGTCCAGCTCGTCTTCCCTCTTCATGTTATAAAAAAAAAATACTTTTGTGCTTTACTTTTATTTTCATTAAATAAATAAAGGAGGGTTAAAATATAAAAAATAAGCTAATCAATAAAAGCTTTGACTATGCAAAATACTTCGTTCCTAATAAATTATCATAAGTAATCTTTTTAAATAACTGATTTAAGATATTTTAGTAAATTTTAATAGGAAGTATGTGATAAATTCGTATAATTTCAATTAGTTTGATCCTAAGACTTGAAATATCATTCACCATTCTACAATAAAGTATGAAGCCTCTTAAAAGGTACCTTTAAGTACCATATAAGTTTCCGTGTTTGGTTTACAATTTGCAAATAGTAGCGCCTGAACCATCTCCCGCCTTCTCATCAATCATGTTTATTCCTATATAAAATTAACATATAAATTAATTCGAGTGAGGTATTTGTTTTAATTGCAAGAACGATACGATATATCTGAAACACATGAGGTAGGTTCAAAGTTGCAAATGAATTGCTATTTTATATGTATTTAATGAATGTAAATGAGACTGGATTCATTTCATTTGCCCGAATGAGATATATTAAAATAAAATACTATAGCAAACACTTGGATTAAAGCAGGCAGTTTTAATACTCATTTTCTCTGTTAGTTTTATACAACGGTTAAATACTGAAGGTTGTGTTATAAAATGTTATGCCCGATTTTATTATTAGACACCTGCGTTACTTGTGATCTAACTTTGATTATATAGAAGCATAGGTGAACGATAGTGAAGGAAACTAACTCGAAGGTCTTGAGAGTATCGAAATTAACTATATTTTAAGCTAATGTTCCTAGCGTATATATTATTTAATCGTGCTCATAGTATATACGGTTTCTATATTAATAATAAAAATACTACTGCCTCAAAATAAAAATGTTGCGCTTAGCACATCCAAAATAATGTAATCTTTAATAAGCTATACTTAATAGTTGTTATAAATAATACACGTTGTATTGTTTCATTATATATACTTCTCAAGGACTTGCAAAACCTTGAAAATGTTCAATAGTAAAGTACTTTAAGAAGTTAAAGTGAATAAGGCCTCTTAGTTGTATAACTAATGATATAAATTGATGGTATCATGAATATTACAATATATAAAGCTACTAAATGTGAAATAAGAACTACGCCATCATTGAATAACATTCCATTTAAAATATTTATAATTCAAAACTTGCACTTACCACATTGCAAAATAAACTTGATAGGGGTCAAACGCTTTCTTAATAAATTAAGGGTCTCATTATTTTACGGAGCACGTTCACCGATATGACTCCTTTGAAGGTAAAACACTTGGTCTAAGTCAATCGGATTTGTTAGGCATTCACAAATTAATGAGTCAGGAACACATAGAGTCAGAACCCTGTAATATTTTTTTGTCGTCGTTTTATATAAACTGAATGTGTAGTCAGGAAATTGAACAGTACTGTGTGTTTATGTTCACAAAATACGGGGTTGTCGGACGTGAAATGTAAACGAAGGTAAGATAAAATGAGATTGTGAAAGTAAATGGAAATATACTTTAGGACACATTAAAAGGGGCAATGTACAACAATTTATGTTACAGGTTAAGTTTGTGTTAATGTCATTGAATTGTTTATAAAAGTTACATCTTTGTTCGCCTGAATCAACTTTTCCTCAGTATTTAATATTAGTTACATAGTGACGTCGCCTTCATTAGTATAGATCGAGATGTTGTTGATTTATATTAATGATGCAATAACAATTACAGTTTTAGGACCGGATCAACATTTACACATAAGTTTAGGGGACTCTCGTGAGAAAATTCCGTTACTTGAATTTAATGTCGGTTATGATTACGTATGTTCCCACCGGGGCCTCACCCCAGTACAGGTAAATAAAGATAGGTAAGACGTTCAAGGGGTCGAAATCAATGCAACAAAGAAAAGGAACGCTATTGTGTGCGTTTACGCAAGGAGCCCACGTGCGCGTACGCTCCCACGGTGCCCGGGTGAGGGAATTCGGGAATCATATATAAGGGTGTGAAAGCGTCCACAACATCACTTTCAAATTTCCTACTGCAGTGAACGGACCGGGGGCCCGCCGGGACCCCCGGTGCTGGTCGACATTTAATATTAACATCACGTTCAAACTTCTCATTACTAGTTTGTCAATTAAAAGTTGTACGTCGAAGCGAAGTTAATCAATGTTTTAGTAACAGTAAAAGCAATTTCGCTTCGTAGAAAACATCTTCGTAAGTCTATTTGGAGATTGTTTCGGGAACACTTTGGAAAATATATATTGGTAAGTAAACTTTATCACTTGGCAGTTTTGTTTTTTGTTGATCTTACTTTAAATATTTTTCGTTGTATAAAATCCATTCACATCTTTACGTACAGTATGGAGCCAATTTTTTGTAGACTTTGCTGAATAAAACTAATTAATTTTTACATAGTCCATTTTTTGTATTATATTATCATTTTAATGTTTGTATTTTTCCTTAAATAAAACCAGCTTTTGTAGTCTTACGTAATATAATTTACTGTTTAACGTGATGTGTTTTATAACTATTTACCATGTTCTTTTATTTCAGATGCAAAATATGTATTTAATAATACATTGCTACATCTTCCCCACTGCAAATTTTAAAAGGTACGTTTCCGTACGTAGCTCTGCTTAACAATATCATGTACAGGCAGATATAACGAGTAGGATAAGAATACCGTTTTAATAAATCTAGAAGACTTAGGGTTAGTAATGTGTGACATTTTTTAATGGATTTATCAACCTCTTGATGTATTAATCGATCTATGTAATATAAAATCGTACATCAGATTAGTAACTGTATATAGTTTCATTTCAAATCTTTCAACCTTAATGCACGGTCTTGTTTGGTGTCGAGTTAAAGTTCGCGTTAAGTTTTAACTTGTTACGCTTGTTCCCAGTTCACTTGTTACTATTACTGTTAACGCGTCAATTGTTACCAAGATGTTTTGAATACTTGAGTTTTTGTTAAGTTTTTCTTTGCATCATTTCCTATGAATATTCAGACGTCGGTCTACCGTAAATCATTTTTAGTACTGTTATTTCATTAATTGTTTTCTTGTTATGTTTTCGTTTTTCGGAATTTCGACTAATACTCCAAATTTTTTCAAATCAGGCAGTCTGATTGATTTTTGTACCGTTGATGATTTTGATTTTTTGAAAAAGCATTTGCTTTGCTTTTTTAATATTCGTTTTTAAAGTATCACTGACTTTTCCGTTAACACTTTGTTTATTGAATTGAAAACAATTTTTGTTTGACTGCAGCTGTTAAAAAGTTTAAGTGTACATTTTTCGCTAATTTTGTATAAATGTTTATAGTTTTAAGATCAGCTGGACTGATTTAACATTTATTTTGTTTGTTTTTGTTAAAACTTGTTGAAATTTTTGTTTTAATTGCCTGGTTTATGAGCATCAGTTACTTTTTCAAGCAAAAAAAAAGATAATTTTAAAAATATCCAATTAACTGATTCCTGTTATTTTCTCGTTGAGTTTTCCTTTTGCTTATATTTTTTTGTTACAGTTGTCGTTAAACTTCGTTAAAAACTTCTTTCTGTTTAATAGACGACTAAATGTTAATGTTAAATTCTGTTGATTTTTTGTTGAACTTTTGTTTGTTATGTTTGACCCACCAATTAAATTTCAAATTTCTTTTTAACTTTTCGATGTTCGTGTACGGCTCCTGTTAAAACCAACGTTGAATTTTTGTTTGGATTCTCGTGTTCGTTGATTTCTTGCAAGTTACGTTATTTTTACCTTTTTACCAGTTTCTTAAAAAAATTTGTTAATATAAAAACTGTTTAGGTGATTACCGATTACATAATCGTAGGATTATTTGTTGACTAAATATGTATATAAAGTCGCTGTTTTGTTTGTTTATCTAATTGTTAGTAAGTGATTTATTTTCATTTGTGATATATGAATTATCTCCCGTAATTAAATCTCAGATAAACAATATCAATTCACTTTCTACATTTCGAACCAATTATGAAAATAAATTCACAAAGTGCCTTTAAAACACTTAAGTGCCTAAAATTGTTACTTATCTCTCTTTAATTTCATTATTTGCCTTCTCTAAAGGTTGCATTAACCTTTAAAGGATGCAACTTATATCGTATGTGTTACAAGCTTAAGCTGGCTAAACATTTACGATGGTTTTCCAAATGTTATATTGACCTAATGATTATTTTCGCCTTCAAAATGTAAGTTATGGTCATACCGCAGCAGCTTATTAAATTTAAATACAGTATAATATGCGACAATATTTCCATAAAATTACCGAGATAATGTGACCCTAATTAAATTGTTTCATATAAATGCTGCACTTTATACGCAGAGCGTATTAAGTATAATGTTTTAACATTTACTTTATAAAGTTCATTAATATCCTCTCTAGGGGGCGAAAATGGTCATTACGCTGCCATTGTTACATCGTTACCAATCGTTTTGATCATTTGTTACCAAATTCGTTAATGTTGTTTAATTAGTAAGTGTTGATTTACTGTTATATTTTAATTGTATTCTATTTATTATTAAGTGAAGAGGCTGTGTTTGTTAGTTTTATGTTAAGTTTTCGTTTTATCGTTACGAGTTGTTCTTTGTTTTGCCGTCATTAAGGTCACAAAATTGTAACATCGTAATTAAATCGCTAATAATCAGAATTGTTAATTGTAAATATTTAGCATTTAAGTGAATTGTGTTCGTTAAAACTAAAGCTTTGGATAAAATTAACAAATAATCGTTAGAGATGTACGAAAGTGTGCGTGTGATCGTGTGAAATAAATTCGATAAAGAAATAGTTGTTTTACTTAATTAAATAAGCGGTATCCTAAGTGGCGTTCGGATTGAATAAAAAGTTAATCTGGTCGGAAGCGGTTGGACCGCGTCCAACTGCAAGGCGCCTAACGTTCACTAACAAATGAGGTCGTCATCTCACAAGAACTCTAACCCCAATATATAACTTTCAACGTAAATTTCCCTGATAAATTTTTATTTTTAAAGAATCAAAATGTTGCCTTAAATAAATTAGTTTTGTAGCATTATTTTTTTGAGCATAGCATATTACATAAATGCTATACTCAAAAAACTCAATGATCAAAATCAGGACCATTTATAAAGGCATTAAGCAGATTAATCCACAATGGATTGGATGGCTTGTTCGTTGATATAGAACGATCAAAAAAACAACGCACACTATGACGTATGAAGGTTTATCAACGAAATATCTAACACGTTTCAATATCATTAAAAATCCTCAGAAATTCATATGAATAGTTGTGGCAATTTTTTCCACAATGTTAATAAACAAAAATGTAGCATCACCGACCCCATACACAATGTTGACAAACGCGTAGACTTGAAACTTTAAGTAGTTTTACTGGCTGGATATGGAAGGTTGGAAAACATTGCATCTCGTACGCGTACACAGTGTAATGAAGATAGTTTTCGGAATGGAAAACACGAAGTTGGTTTGAAGCAATCTCGCCGCTTAGACTCTTCTTAATTGCTTAACTTTAACCAGTGACTCTTCCTGTCCTAGTATTCGTTTAACTTTGCGCATACTTCACCCAACATGTAAACTGACATTTAATATCGCGGCTGTGTGCCTACAGCTCAGTCTCCATCTTATTATGGACATGGTCTTCTTGTGAGTTGTTTTATAATCTTCATTGGATAGTCCATCGAGTCAGGCGAAATATATGGGGAATATATTCTTTCGTTTATTCAATCATTACTACGATATATAAAAAAACTTCAAATAGATAGAAGTTTAAGTGACTTATTATCGAAATTCATTCATTTTGAATGTTTTACTTTTTTCATTTAATATGATATGCAGTTACTCTTGAAACTATTAATGCAATTATATAAAGTTTTTTTCATCAAATGCCTCTTACGTGTAATATAAACATACTAACTAATGTAACATCTCTATTTTTAATATTATATGAGTGAAGGTTAAATAAAACATTACGATGTAGTTAAATACATTTAATAGGAAAAAAGAAAACGTGGTTGATTGAAAGCATATTAAGTACATAAGGTATACGCTGTGAAATTGAAGTTAATATTTAAGAAAATGGTTTTTGCTTGTGTACTGGATCAATTTTAAAGCAAAATTATTGTGAAAAGTCTATGATGTTATCAACGTCGGGCCATTTACCGTACTGTGAGCGTCCCGAATTATCATGATTTGTATGTGTTACAAGCGATATATCTGGGCTTTCTGTGATAAAAGTTCCTCGGAGGGCCGTCACCAACTTATTGCATTCTTCGCTTCTTTTCAACTGTTTTTCAGTTCTCTCGTGCGCACTCACAAGCCTTCTCTGGTTAATCTGTATATTTTTTATCTTTTTCTTTACATAATTCAAATAATAGTCTACCTGGCGTTGCACGTTATCCAAACTCCAATAAAACTTTAAGTCAACAAGAATTGTTAAAATTAAAGCGATATACATCCCCATCAAGCCAATGCCGAAATAAAATAATCTTGGATCGCTACTTGAGAAGAATGGACATTCTTCGTTCAGCGTAAGACAACTCCAGAAATATGAAGGCGATAAAACACTGTCTCCTATTCGATTCATGGCGGATAATGAATTAAAAACGGAAAATTTATTTTAAGTTTTTGACACTTTCTCATGACAGAGCGCCAAAGTTTACTACAGCAGCTGTCTGTGGGATCGAATTGGCCAGTTCATAATTTGAACTTTAGAAACCAAATAGGTTTCTTTACAAAGAAATTATAACACTCGATTTGAAACTACAATTTTTCGAATATTCAGAGACATAAATTTCGTTTTCGAGTAAATAAAACAATGGCGTCTCATTAGAGATGTTCGCTATTACATTTTATTTTTTTTTATATAAAGTTATCAAAATAAATAAAAGAGGCTCTAAGGATTGTATATATGTTCGGTGGTGGTTCTTTTCCAAAGTGTACCTGCCCCTCAATTGCCAATTCAAAAATTTTACAACAAAGTACTTAATACAACTTATTCATGTGTCCGGTGTGTGAAAACGTTAATATTTATGTTTCTGATAATAATAGCTGACGAAACGTATTATTGAACAGTTTATAACAAAATATTACAGCGATAATAAAAGCTGGCAACAATGGTGTACAGAAGTGCACAATGCAGTATTGCATCGCAATTGATATTAGATTCTTTTAGACTAAGGCCGTCTAATATTTTTATTTACAGAATTCCCTGCTCAATTATCTTCGTGTTTTACATAGCTACTTTTTACTATGTATAATAGTCTGAACAATCTAACAATTGTTTTTTTTATAAATACAAAAGATAATTATAAAGCAGTTTTTTAAAATTACTATAATCTCTCGGTTTGTCCATTTTATGTTCATACTTTTCTAGTACGCTGGTCCTTGAAGTTGAATCATTGTGGAAGATGTAAAGGATGATAAGATACTTTAAAAACTTTAACATGGTAGAATTGAAAAAAATGGAAAGAGTAAATCTATAGGAATTTCCGATGACCTTTAAAATTAAATATGTAGAATCGTTAGAAAGGCACACTCAGGAAAATCTGTAAACTGATAATTTGTAATCTTAAAAATTGCGTAACCGGAATCAAACGTAATTTTAAAATGTCAAATAGGGTTTTCAATGATTGGCACACTGTATATTTTTAACCGACTTCAAAAAAGGAGGTTACTCAGTTCGACCGTATAAATGCTTTTTTTAAATTACATATAACGGCCATCCGTTAATAACATATCACAATGAATAAAAACGACCCGCTTTAATATGTCAAGTAAGTTTCAAAATAAAAAGAAGAAGTAAATAATCTCATATTCTTATTTTACTTAATAGTCTTTATCTTATTAAGTGTGGAATATTTATTTCAAATGAATAAATTATATTTATATTAAATTTTGGATATGATACGCCGGAACGTCTAAATGACGGGCCGTTTAGACCCTTGGAACCCAATGTGGGAATTCGGTATGTCGGAATGCTGGATGGTTGGTATTTAGTGTATTAATGAAATAAAAAAA
>JADANM010002527.1:6302593-6350392 GCA_026213755.1 Eurema hecabe
AAATATGTGCAATAATCACTGTATAATAATTTTACAGTTATATATGAATGATACAAAAACGAGTAGTAAACCATAGAAAGTTGTAAGAAAAGTTTATACAAGCTTGCACAAAGGATTGCAGCTCTACGCGTCGCAAGCGCCTCACGCCAGCGATACTCATAACTGGGCTAACGTTAGTTTGCCTGCTACATTGATTTATAGAACTTGCTCAATTAGTGATCTTAGCTTGTGACTGAGCAGTATACTGTATAATGCAAACGGAGTTTACATATTAAATTAGAATAAATGAATTCGATTATTTCTTATCATCCCTATACAATATATTGAATAAAAAAGGAATCTGAAACTAGCATTATGAAAGGTTTAATATAAGAATCCAACGAATAACATAATAAAATGATGCTATATAATTTGCTTAAGGAAATGTGAATTTCCTCACGATATTTTCCTTAACCACAGCGTTCACGAATTGTGTTGATATATCTTAATATTCGAGACTGCGAGTCATGGTTTTATATATTGCTTATAGAATTTAGCAGGGTTATATAAACCTGAATTTAGGAAGAAAATATTATACAGGAGTTATTCAATCATAAACAACGGTGCGCCGAACCGTGTCATTAAAACGTAACGGTTGAGCGGATTAAAAGTTTTCGATATACGGATAATATTCAATATCCCGAAGCGGACTTTTCAGACCGCGAATCATTTTCACATCAGTGTCATTAGCTGAAGTTTCATATACAGGTACAATTTATTATGAAAATGTGGTTTGAGCGGTCGTCGACGTTGGACTGCGTGAAATATAGTTTATTATGCCTTTTGTTACTGACAATAATGTGAGCTTATTTCGCTATCTACGTAGATATTGAAATAAACCACTTTATTGAAAGCTTCTTATCCCTAAATTGTATCAGACATTAAGTATTGAACTGAAACTGATACAAAGGTTAACCACCCAAAGTAATAATATATTTATATATTCTAATTTATGGTTAAATAAACACAAATTCATCATCGATTATTATTTAGGACGGAGCAATTTACGAGTATGTTAAATAGACATTATTATATGATGCAATATAATAATTAAGCAGATGACAGCCGCCTAAAGTTTGGTTACAGCCAATAAAGTTTCTGGAATCTAGGTATATAACATCCTCTTAGTACAATTTTAATAAATTTATAGTTGTATATAGATATGTATAAATCAGAAATTACCGCCAGGAAAAAAATAACGATTGAATGTCAAGGAACAAGGGAATATCACTTTGTTGGGTGTATTAAAAATAAGAGCTAATGTATAGAAAAATGCTTCTAATTAGGCTGAGAAGTCTCCATACTAATAATATTACCTGCCTGCATTAGTTAGTCGGTTAACTAACGGTGATTCGGGCCAGAAGCGGAGCAGATGAGACTGGGAACTAACTAATTGCCCGAGATTAAGATTTGCAATAACAATCAAGCGAAATTACTATGCCATGTGCAACTAAGTTGGTGTACTTTGATTAAAACGTCATTGGATATCACTCTAGCGCGTTGTAAGACTCGGGTATGCGATGTTATCGCTGAAGGGTCGACGGCTATAAACAGCTTTCGAGCCCGATAGGGTTTTAATACTCACACTTAACTGGAATGTTTACACCGCCGTTACAGCCGCCGAATTATATGTACCTACTACATATCCTTGGGTTTTATTAAATCGAAAATAAGTTAAGCTTCTTGTACTTCTTCATTCATAAAAGCACCTTCTTGGAACCTTAAATATTGAGGATGATAAAAAATTTCATGTATAGTCGAGTTCCTATTCTTTTAATATTTTGCGAATTATTATTTCATTCCTCAATTATATGATACTAATGGAATATATTATTAGATAATATTATCCATTAATGCATTGGTAATATGTGGGTTTCTTTTCCTTAAATATATTTGCAAAAATATAGCCAGCTCTTTAAGGAGGTTGTTGCAATAAAATTGAGACTATATTCGATAAAAGTCTTCATTGAATGTATGTTTTTGTGCGTAATAAGATTAAAAAAAATGTGGACAATAACTAAAACATTGACCACAGATGTAAGAACTTTGACTTTACCCTTATCCTCTGATAAAATATTTAGTAGATAAAGCGTATCAGTGGATTGTGGTTCATCGATTAGATTGGCAATACAACGTTTAAAGCCACATGCAATTCCTAGCGTATACGAATGAAACGCTACGTGGTTTTAATTAGTTTACCCAATTAAATTTTATGGGCGTTAATACGAGATTCCTTCTTGTTATTTTTTTTTGATAAATAATGCTTTATGTTGCAGTAATGTGATGGGTAAATACTAGACTCTTGAAATACGAAAATAACAAAAAAATGACAAATTAAAAATAACAACAACAGCTAAATTAATTAGTAAGTAAGACTGTTTATTATTTTATATCATAAACGATAGCTTTTATATTACAAATTTTAATAAAATTTTTACATTTTGATAACTTTTCCAGGAATAATTTTAACACACAACATGTTCCATAGGGTCTCATTAATCAATAAGTTACAACGAGCTGAAACAAAGAGTAGTAATTAATACCAGCAACATCAATATTTCAATTTCATTTCACGCGTACGACATACGGCAGCATAACGTAATTTTTTATGTTAAACTTGTTATTCTATGCTTTTTTACGTTCATGTTATTTTTATGTTTATTTTTACGGCGTGTTGCAAAAAAGCTGAGATAAGGAAATGTTTGACATCAACTGGGCACTTTGCACGTTCTCTGGAGTAATATTTTTCAAGTTTAACATGACGGTTGTTTCGAAATTTTCTCTCGGGAATGTTAAATAATATCGTAAAACGAAAAGGTAATGTTCAACATTTTGTATCGGAAAATAGGTTTAAGTGAAATGTTGAAAGTATTTTAATGGACAAAAGCAGGTTGGTTAAGACAAAAGGCGAAATGTAAGCTTTCTTGTTATTTTTAAGCAAAATTTTTTATTCAGTTTCTGTAAGCTAGATTACAAAGCATTACTTGTACCTATTTATGTGAAAAAAGGATATGGCTTACACTAACTAATTAATAGTATTCAAATATTTATTGTACTGCATTACGTACTCGTATAATACAAAACTGGATTAGTGTTAATATTTTGGCGTAAGCTTTTAATATATTGTGAGACTACAGAAAACCAAAAGAAAATATGAAGGGTTTTGTACAGATTTTATTCATGGAGTGTTAATTTTTTAATAATAACCCGGGTATGTAATAATGCACGTAAATTGAATATGTTGGAATTTAAACATTAAATTCACTTAGTTCTTTCACATTCCGTGAAAAAAGATTTAAAAGCACATTTCGGATGACCACTTCTTTGGCAGTATGTTTGTGTCTATGTTCCACCATAGCGCCCAAACAAATTAATCAAAAGCCTTGTTGAAACATTCATAATAATAATAAAATTTGAATTGCACAGACTGTAGATTGTTCAGTTTTATTTGTAACATTGTCGGATTATACTTTTTAACTTTTCTTTTTATTAGGACAGATCAAAAAACTTGTAGTTTTTCAGAAAATATAAAAAAATTGTTAAATGGAATGTAAGCACGAATTTTATATTTTTCTATTTAACTGCGAACGGTTGTTGCTGACTGTACTATCATTTATTGTATACGTCACCCGTAAATAGACGTAAAAGGACCGTTCACCACTCTCAGAATGCAATCTCTCCTCGTACTTGTTCAAAGTTAACATTTACATTTTAAAACATTTTATTCATTCGAAATTCACTCCAGATTGCCACTCTAATGCATTGTAATTGTAACTGATTGTACTATTGTCCGAAGCGTGAAATGTAATTAGATTTGCATCGCATTTTCGCTTTTGTATAAATTATGTTATTTGTTTTATCAATTAAGTTTATCGCGTGAATTGATTGCTTAAATTTAAATTACAAATAGGTACTAAAAATGTTTAGTACATAAAGAACATAATATTTATGAATTCGAATATCTTAATAATATAATATGATATATATGAAAATATAAATGTAAACATACTCTGAACCAAAGGGAGGATCCTTGATCAATCGAATGTCTTACTGTTCGGTACCTCTTGTTGGACGAGAACATGAACATGCTAATTCTCGCATGGATGAATGAATGGCATTAGCGCGATTAAGAACTCAACATATTATTGTATCGTAGCGGTTGCTACGACTTAGCTCCTTAAAATATAGATTTATATCTTTGGTTTAGAATTCACCTTCACTGCTTGATTTTGATAGATTGTATGAGATAGATGAGAGATAAACTGTAATTATAGCTGGCTTCTGATTTTACCATCAGTCGAACCTACCGCTTTGTTGACCATTTCTAAAAGTGTCTATATGTATGTTTCAATCGTAACTCTTGCACTCTTGCAAAAAAATAAATTTACAAACTTTGTTGTTAAAAAACCACTTCTTAATCCATGTTTATGACATAAAAATGTATTAAGCATATTAAATAAAATACAGTTAAATTATTATTACTAGGTACTACAATGATTATTCGTATAAACTCGACATATTTCTCTTAAAGTTAGTCAAATAAAATGGCGAAGTTTTTAAGGAATGGCGTATAGAGTATCGTACAAATGGTTAGACTGACAGATAGGAACTAGAGGAAGACAAAATATTATTCTTTATTTTAACGAATATAGGATGATCTGGTATAAATCCTATACAAGTAAATAAAATATAGTAGTAAAAAATAAGTACATCAGTTTACGGATTTAAAAAATCTGATTTTGAAAATTTATAAACACACCTATTCGTATTCTTGATTATTAAATAAATAAATATTTTCAGGACATTTATACACAGCACCATCTAGTTCCAAGCTAAGCAGAAGCTTGTGTTATGACAACTAGATAACGGAATAAATATATGTTATATATGTAATATAAGACTAGTATTTTATAAATAAATACATATGATAGAATGAATGCAAATATATTAAGTTACTAATGGTAAAACCAAAACAATGAATATCATGGCACACCTGACGATTTTTTCTTTATGTTTAACAATGTATTTCATATTTCTTATAAATAAAACAAGTGAAACATATTAACTCCGCGTTCATTTTCACAAAATTGGTCGTTTTATTGGAACAGTGCATTGCTTTGTTCTGCTCCATAGAACCAGCGGAAATTTGTACAATAATTTGTTTTACAAAATTTAGGCAAACGTTTAGGAATATTTATTCACTTACAAATAAACTATTTCGATACACATTTCGTTCAGATCGCTATTCGTTTTGCTATTAACGTATAATATTGTGTGAATTGATTAAACTTTGGTTGGACGAATGTTTTAGAGCTAAAAATGATCTTTATACTGTAATGTCACATTTTTGTATTGATAGATAGAACATAAATTGATTGAAACGACGGCATAGTGATCTAATGCATAAAATGAATCATAGATTTAGGATTTATTTAAGAACTTTCTAGGATTAGCAGTCGTTTGGTTCACAGAAGGTTTATACCGTATATAAATGGTTTCCCAGCGCAAGATTTAACGATTAATGATTCATATCAAACGTTCAAGTCATGATGAACTGAAATCCGTCTAGTAGACAAATTTCTGTAAAATCAATATTTAAATAAAGGAAAACGTCATTAAAAATTTAATATACATGTAAAACATAAAACGTTTAATTAAAATATTTACTTTCTTAAAGTGAGGGATGTCTATTTTTGAAGTTGACCATCGGCGACCGTGCGATGAATATTTGATTTCACTCAAATATTTTTGTGATATTCGTGTGACCCAAAAATGTGAAGCACGCAACGTGGTTACCGCGACCACAACAATGAATTTCGTAGCTATTTTTCTCACACCTCTCAACCAAGAAAGTTAAATACAAACAGTAACACTTTCCGTTTGTGTATTAGTATCGACGTGTCAGATATAAAATATTAACACCCTATCGAAATGAACAAATCAAAAAATCTCTATACGGTGTATAAAGTATTCAAAACAGTCTATCGTTTTTATTTGTTTCATTCATATTATTTGTTACCGCGAAACCAAATTAGTTGAGCACACGAAAACAAAGATAAACTGAGTGATTTTCCTACAACTATTTAGCCGTCCACGTGTTTATACTGTGGATTGATACAATTTTCGTTCAATCATTTTCCCTTTGAATTAACATATTACAGGAGTTGCTGGCTGGACATCTCATTATCCCATATAATGATTTTTAGTAGGTGCACTTTGGCAAAACTTAATTACCTCTAATCTGGCATTCCGTGTTTTCAACGGAAGCTGGTAGCAATTACGGTTTGGAGTTCTCCTGATTTTAAATCTTAAATCGCGTCGTCTAATCAGACGACATGATTTAAGTAATTTTAAATTACTATGTAGGTAGTTGAATGTAAAGCGGATTTTTAAAAATATTTATAGGTAATAAAAACAAGAAATTTTATGCTTAGGTTTTGCATCGTCTTTCAAAAAGCAAACACACACAATGCTTTTGTGGTCTACAATTACATCCCCATCTTTACATCGTAAAAGAAAAAAATGACACTTCCCTGAGCGCCAAAGCGTCGTTCTTTTTATTCAGGTAAAAGAATTTAGACGGGGTGTTTTATAAAACTAGGCAGTCTCGTTTAAACTTGTGCGCTATGATATCGCTCGGCTTGCTATGTACTTTGCCTACCTCTTAATTGGGAGGGCTGGTGTAGAACACGCAAAATGCAGGCAGAGAAAAAGGAACCTTAAATATTTAACATGAAGTAGAGGATTCGATCAACTGCAGGGCGCATGCTTAATAGGGTTAGTGATTTTACGTCGAAATAGTCCATAAAAAGGCATGCCGTGCCGCTAATGACGTCTTGTATGTGTACATTGTCAGTAAAATCTGTACGCTCACAATTTTTATTCAATACATCAAGGTGTATTTCAACTCGCCTATCTAAATAGTATCGGTTATCTAGTGTCCCTAATTAGAAAAGTAATTTCACGAAAAATAGATATCTTTAATGAAATACATAGTTTTATTACATTTATATATTTCGTGGGACATAAATCGATATATAAAAATAGACATAAAAAGAAGCTATGTTATTAGGCTATTTAAAGAAATTGGTATATTAACTGTTGCAATTCAATACATTTTGGATAATGCGATGTATGTTAAAAAAAATGAATAAATTTAAAACTAGAAGTGAAGCTCACTGTAGAAATACTAGAAATAAGTACAAACTAGACATGCCGGTGATCAGACTTAGTAAATTTAGTAAATCCTTTAAAAATCAATGTATACGACATGAAAAAAAAATCCCAGAAAGATTTCAAAACCTTTCCATTAGTAAATTTAAAGAAGTAGTAAAAAAACGTTTGTGTGCCAAAGCCTACTTATAAGGTCAATGATTTCATAAATGATGGCACATCTTGGGATTAGGATTGTTGTTTGCTCGGCTTCTTCTACATTATCATAATATAACATATTACAGAATTGTAAATTTTATTATAAAAGATGAATTTTTTCCCAATTTTTTGGTATAAAGTGTGGGACCCGTGCGAGTTTCTTACGCCGATTCTTCTTGCCGGGTTAGTTACCGAACTGGTGGTAGGCACCATGTAAACAGACTTTCTGAAAGTATTTGTTTCAAATTTACTCAGAAATAAAACATTTCTCATTTTCATTTTCATGTTTTGTCGGAAGACTTAGGTTCTATTTATTTACATAGTCTACTGACAACTTAGATACATCTAACTATTTCTAGAGAATTCTTGAGTAGTTTAAGCAGTCGTTTTTAGAATCGGAATCGTAAAAACCAAAAATTATTTATTTTGTATGTGTCCAATAATGTCAACAAGAAATAAACAAAGTTCACATTTAAAAAAGAAACAACATTTGGCCTTAATTTTTCATCGAGAAAATTAAACAAACTCAGACAATTCAGTATCCTTAGCAAAGAAACCTCAAATCAAAATGTTAATAATTTATCGCGATGAGCTGAAGAGTTAGTATCGCTTTTCAATTAATCGAATTTGTGGATTGGAAACGAAGATGCTTGTATAAATGATCAAGTATTTTGTAAACAGAAAATAGTAATCAATTTGAACTCTTGGTAATTTTATTCTGACATTGGAAATTATTTTGAAGTAGTGTTAACTACAATAATTATCAATTTTCGTTTGACTGAGGCAGATCTCATCAAATTTCTAAGGATGTTTACATTTGTTTCGTACTTTGAGTGAATAAATAGGGTTAATGTTGCAAATTGTACAATAATAAATTTTAACAATTTTCTTTCAGTAATAGTAATTTACTAGGTAGAGACAGTAGTAGTAGTATATGTAATCAGAATCTTAAAACAAAAGAAATATGCATAACAACTTAATTCACTGAAAAATTAGTAATGTTTATACAAACCGTCTGCACTGCAGTACGCGGTAAAGCCAGGTAGTTGTAAGGATTACAGTACATTAACGAAACAGTATCATTAAGGGCACGTAAATAATAGATTGTCCGAGGGCACTGGGTCGACTCCGAAAGCTCAGTATATTGCGATTGTACCTTTGTTTACTCGGAAGTAATTGCAGTACTGTAAAGCCAATTTAAAATTTAATCCACACAGTATCTTACACAGCTTTTTAAATTGCAATACACGATGCTTTTCATTTTGTTGGAAGATTACGAAATAACCACATAACAGATTTTTAAAATATATGCATAAAGTTTTTATGCAATATATAAAATATTTAATGTTATTTTATTTAAGTTTAACACAAGTCTCTAAATGAATAGCTATCCTATGGGGCTTTATTGTACATTGAAATAAAACAGTATTCTTTTTGTTATTATCGTCTTGTCATTATTTGCATTTTATTATTATTCAGAAAAGAACTTGAGTCTAATGAGAAAGCTTACGGTATTCATTCGCCCGTGATCATTATTTTAATGGATGGTGTATAATATTTTCATCGATTTTATACTATTTATAGGGGCGGGACTTATATGAGAATATCAATAAATTAAACACATTAACCAACTATTATTTTTATCAAATAAAACTAACGTAGTATTAGTAGTTTTTTAGAGGAATTATTGTAATAAACTTTATTTATAGTTATTTATAACAATATTTAATACTCAATATTATATGTTTAATGTATTGTCCTGTGATTTATGCTTGTATGATCAACATAATGATTAAATCCCGAGAGAACTGTTGATTGCTGATCTAATACATGATCATTAATATATGAGTTTACATGTATTGTATGATATTTTACGAAATGTTGAAGTCATAAGTATAACACATAAAATTATACAAATATAGATTCCTTAATAGGGCATAGCAGTAAATATAATACACGTTAACTATAACAGTACACATCGAGAAAAAAATTAATAACCACATCATAAACTTTCTAAAGCGAACTTAGAAAAGAGAGATCCCCGTCATCCCGGCTGTGAAAACCACGTCAAGGTAAGCTAAAACCGATTTTACAAGCCGAATAAAAAGTCTGCAACCAGCGAACCAACATAAAGCTAATTGATTTTCTATTAAACTCGCTTCAACCGAATAACCTGAAACAGGGCTTTTAAAAGACTAATTAATTTAAATAGTCCGATAGAATTTTATAAAATATTACAGTAGGTATATTAAACATTTTGTTGCATCTTTTTCATCTTTCTCTTAGAATATATATTTTTCCATTATTTCTATTTTTATCTAAAAAAGGAAAAGGTTGTATAAATGCTAAGTATATCCTATCGAGAATAGCGGAGGTTGACAAGAAGCTTATAAATAGTACGAAGTAAGTAAATGTTCTTTCTAAGCTATAATATTTATCTTTTCATTGCTTGTGCTGAACAAATAAAATCTCGTAAGGTTTATTTTAATTACCTATTGAAATAATTAATTTATGGCAGTAACAGTACAGTACAGTACAACTTACCAAAATTACTTTTAAAAAAGTGTCCCTGGAGTTAGGCTAGTAGCCGCTTTCACGTTTTCCATGACTTCCTTTTTGAATAGACTCGATGAGCTCTACGATATATCCTTATTTACATGTTAAAGGTCACAGTACTACGAAGTCGGAATGAGGGAAACAAACCGTCTAGATCATCCAATTTACCTACAACCATTTCTAGGGAACAGATCAGTTAGACGTATTATCTCTCTTCAAATCAAATAAAATCAAAAAGTGTTGTATGGCGTATACAACTGAAGATATTTGCAATTATAATTGTGAAATTTGTCAGTAGATTCATGCTTTTATCGTCTTGTTTCCCTATTTTCAAGGCTTTCCCGTGGATTTTTGGGGCGCAGGTGATTGTTAGGCGTTCTGCTCAATCGCCTCTCGATGTAAATAAAAGATATATGTTTCTTTATAATCGGCAGCTAATAAAAAACGAATCCCCAAGTTTCGGCTGACGATCCGTCAATAGTGCGAGTGATAAGGGTGAACAGTTGAAAAATAAACCTTGCGTATCGATCTATGCATTTGTGTCTCTATCGTTTAAAAATATTTTCTTTGTGGAATTTTTGTGTTTATCCTCCTCAAGGACCTACTCGATTCTTTTTAATATGATCATACCAGCACACACTCTAGGTTTTATCTGCCATCTTCTTGGCAGTAATGGGATATAAACTAACCTGTTATCATCTGATTCGCCAGCATGAACAACCACACCCATAATTTTTCAATTTGTAAACCAGACGATAAAACAAAGAGCTGTAAAGTATCGTAGTTTAAAGTATTTAATTTTTTCCTTCCCACAGTTAAATGTTAAAGTTTATGCTCAACCAGCGAAAAATTCAGGTTTGAACTCTGTTCAAACAGTCCACAATGAATTGTGCCAAACTGTCAACTTTTAAAAACTATTTTATTCGAAGTTGGTTATTATTCTCGCCTCTCGAATTTCCGCTTTGAGAAATTGGTCTCGTTAAAGGGAGGAGGCATATTGATTTTTCGATTGAATAAGCGGCTCGTCGGCTGCGAAAAATTCAAGTTTTAATCCTCTATTATAGGAACGTCACGTCGCGACTTTTCGAATAAAAATAAACGTTAACCTCATTCGTATTTGATGTCGAATTTTACAAAAAAATTATAAAGACAATATACCCGCTGTATCTTTTATAAAGCTACAAAAAAGCAAATCCAATTAGCATTGCTATAAATCCCCAATTTCAAAATCAATTTATTTTGTAAGTTTAAATGATTCACCCGTAATGAGAATCTCAAACAAATTAAAAGGTATTTATTTGTTTATTTAAATAACGATTATTCAATTCAATCACAGCATTAATTACTTGTCGATCGATACAGTTTCATTAGAATGATCAAGGACAGAAACATGGCAGGTTGTTAAGTTGGATTATAAGAGAAATTTACATTAAATGTGTAGGTAGGTAATGTTATTTCAGATTTAAAGATTATTAGACATTCAAAATGAACCTAATGTATTCGGACTAAACGTTTGCTACAAATGTGCTTTAGTAAGTTATGAGTATTTTATGATAAAATAAGGGCAATATTTCGTCAGCAAACGCAGACGTTTGTCACGGTCGTTTACACGGTATAGCTGGAAAGTTCCACAGACGCCTATGCGCCCTATAGATCACTCCCCGGCAATCGTGCAAGTTACACATTAGGCCCATATGTCAGACGACGTAGCGACAAAAAGCATTCGCGTTCTGTTATGTTAAACTACGAATTGATTTCCAAGTCTCTTTGAAATCGGTACGTTTTAACGCTACTCTCGCAAACATGTGCGCTTCGAGACATATTGGTTTTTTCTTTCTTTTAAGGTAATCTACGCCTGAGCGAATTTCCGTTTTAATAAGATACGATATTGGTTTTCTTCAACCTCCGCAATTTAAAGATTTTATTCGCTATTTTTTGCTTTTGGAAAACCAAACATTTTTGGATAATTAGAATTAAACTTTTTAAAAATTATAATGATTATTGGGCTTTATTCAAAACAATATTTTTTCGTTTACTTTAATTTATTATTTTCATTTACTTGACACATTCCAGTATCTACTTTGCGATCTTACAGTAACAAGTAATGTAACTATTTAGAAGTTAAATGAGCCGGGATGTTGAACCTATTCCGCTTAAATTAGATATTCCCAGACGACGAACACTCATTTACTTTGAATAAAATGCAGTACTATCTTTTTTTTAACAAAAAAAAATGCTTATGAGCTTGTTTTACTATGCAAAAAATATTTGAATTCGGTACCTAATAATATATTTTTTATATTTTATATTTAAAAAAGTAACTTTATGTTTTAATAGAAAATTACTTTTTATATAAACTAATTAATTGTTGATAGTATCTTCTTTTAATCAATACATTTTACAGCATATTTTTACATATAATTAATATTATTAATCGTTAAGAAATTGCATATTGAAGTAAGATAGTCATACCTGGAATCGTTCTGTGTATATTGTAAAAGTAGAACCATATTGCTAAATGTTCGATAAAAAGTATAAATTAATCTTCATCTGAGTGGCAATAAATCATTTAAAAGCGTGACTGACAAGTTCGCTACAATTTCGGCTGGAACTCTTGAAATCAATTTCCGTACTCCACAGCAAATCTGATATCATGACGGGACACAGCCGGTTACTGAAGGCCACGCCTCAAGCTCCGCCACGCTAACATGATAATTTAATTTTAATTCGTATTACCAACTGTCATTTGTGTAGTTAAATAATGCTTTAGTAAGAAGAGAGCGAGTTCAGCTGTCATTTGCACGATCGTAAAAATATTATAATATATATATAAAACTACTAATATTTTTGGGAATTATTTATATTTAAATATTAAATGTAGTTATGTTAAGGAGTAGAGTCAACAATTCAGCATCAAAATTGGTATTGTATGAAGTCAACGATCCATAAATTGTTGTTCTTATGTTACAAATTGTACGTGCTGAATTTTGAAACCAATAGAAAATTGTATGGACGTGATATTTGCTTTTCTTGGTAGTTGATACTAAGTCATCAATTCACACACCAACGAATGTAATAGTTCTGTAAATTGTAAAGTTCTTTTCGTGCGTAAACTTCAGCAGTCCAATATTGAAACACAGTTAACGCAATAAAACGATTGCGCAAAGTTCACTGCATCGTACAAATCCACTAGCATTGTTTGCTTTTGTCAGACGCGATAGTTTTTGAAATATGGCCTGGTTTAAAAATGTATCACACGCAAAAATATTTTCACGTTCTCAGCTCGTTGAGTGCATGATAAAATCTACGGTTTCGTGTTCTGGCGGCCCGGAATGCAATACGTCAAGATGTGCTGACAATATATCAAGCGTATTTGTTCTTTGCTATTTAGTATTTGAAATTTCGTTTTCATTAGGTATCGGTATTACTTTATAAGTGTGTATACAATTTAGAATCGCAATTATGTTTTTAAATACTATACTTATATATTTTTGTTTTTATTTTAAAAGAAAGGACTTTTACTAGATTATTCGAAGATGAGAGATGTGTACTATATTTTATATGGATACCGGGATAAAGGAAATCCAACTGTGGCAGTCGTTACGCAGCGGCTCAGAATAACCGCAATTCATAAAGGAAATTAATGTTGTAAGTGGTTAAGCTCTGCTATCATTCAAAATAAGTGAGCTCCATAAAACTCATTTAATACTTTATTTCGAGTGTAACTTTTGTGGCGTTTAAATAATTTGTTCCTTGGTTTCAAGAAAGATACTTCGGATTAAATTATAAGCTTAAAGGAGGGGCTATGAAAGAAATGTACTGATTTAAATAACGCTTTTCAAAGGTTCTCTTTAAGATGGAAATTGGTTAATATCAAAGTGATGTTTATAAAAATATCTTAAACGTAAGTATTCAATTTAACTTGGCTATCTATGTAAAATATTTTCCAAATACAGTAAATATTCGAAAAGTTGGAAAAAGTAGCTTCTTCACAAATTTCGAATCACAGGTGTGATTCATGAGTTAGGTTAAGGTTGCCAATAGACCGTTGGGAATAACCCATGGGAAGCGCAAAGCTCGTCTTTCTACAACGAACCCACTTAGAGATGCTCCGACGTGTACACCGTACATGTACATACACGTACAGAATTATATTGGAAGCTACGACTGGTAATTTACATCTTTACATCATTTGTATATTAAGTCACGAAACTTCAAAGAAATGTGATATATGTTAATATGCCTATGGAAGTAATAAATCGCCCGAAGCAGTACAAGTTAAACGGGATAATCAAGGGTCAACTGGGACGGTGATCTAAGGACAGAGGATGAGCAAAACAAAGTTTGCTAATCGGTTAGACGACTTTATGTAACTTTATACTTACCTGGGATCCGTTATTTTGATTCATATTATAGCGTTGCTCCGGTTACCGGCGGCGGCGCTCAACGTTCGACCGATTTACTTTTATTTTTAAGGAAAGTCATGACTCATGTTGTCGATCAAAATGAATGTATATTTAGCTGAACTGTGGGTGATATCTGTATCAATCAGAGTGATCGTCTTTGATTTTTTGACGTTGTAAAGGGTAATTACTAATTAATCTTTATTATTTTCAATGAACTTTGATTTTTTTACAAATTCGTAAGTCTCATTCGATCGTTTTTAAGTGGGCACACTGCGGCACATAAGTAATGCAATAATAAAATATTTTGTAACAATTAATATTTAAGTTGTATTAAAAAAGTAAACTCTATTTAATTACAGATATATTTTTAGTGTATTATTTTTCTTTGAACTGTTTGTTAATCCTCTTTTTACTGCTAATAATGAATTTAATTAACCAAATTTTTAAACAATAAATACACACACAACAGGAATAACAAGCTTTTAAAAGAAATCACGTGCCATTTCTACGTAAAAAGTGGTTCGAACGTGAAACGTAACCGCTTAACTTTTAAACCGTATACGTGATTCAATTTAGAAGTTGTATCTCGTAAGCCCGAAAACTGTCTCCGAACCATTCAACTTTCTTCCATATTTTAAAGCGAACGCTCCTGAGTGGCTGCTTCAAGTACTTCCAGAATAAATCAGTCAATAGCATTTGTTGAAGCTCTTGTTGTACTCGCCAGACATATCGACGAACTTTAACTGTAGAACTATCCTTGATAAGAGAAATCGATACTTATGTCTTCCTTTGAATATGTGGATTCTATGATTGTAAGTTGTGACATTTATCACGTCACCTATTTGCCCGCTCCGTCCAGACAGACAGTAGATGATAAAATATGACGCATTATTTAGATAAATTTTATTCTTATAATAATAAATATAAGAAAGGTAGTAACAGTATGTAAAAGATTTGAGTGTTAATTGTACAGTATTCGGTAATGTATATAAAAAAACCACACACAAACACACACAAACTACCTGTATGAACACAGAATACGGATTCTTACGTACGAAGATTGATATTACGATTGTACAATTTTTATATTGACACTTTTATTCTGTTGGAGGTACTTTAGCCCAATATACTTATAATGCAAAATTGTTATAAACATAATATAAAATTAAAAATTTAATCCTCTCAAAGTTATGTCAGGTCACTTCGTCACGTTTCAATAGCCCAAACTGTTTCAATTTGTGAAGCAAAATCAAAAACAAAGGTTTATCGGGAGCAATATACAAATGGTGTATGGGCTTTATAAACTAATTTAATAAACCATTAAAGCTATCTGGACCAGGGGTGGCCATGGTGATTTATAGCAATATGAGAACATTAAAAACGCATTACGAAAACATGACTTTGGCTGCGGAATTTAACAGCAAGGCATAATAATATAAGCTAGTACATGATTTGTGTACTTGCTTAATAGAGTAAAATACGGAACATTCTGCGGCTACATTTCGGTTACGTTATGAAGTTGCTTTATTGTAATGCCGAATATAATACCTATCTAGACGTGAACATTTGGTACTAAGCAAAAATGTTAAGCCAACTGTTCAATAATTCTTGCCGTATTCAAAGCATATTGTTATTTTCGACAAGTCTATCGCCAGTTACAATAGTACCTATTATAAGTTTTCCATTTTACGTATGCGGATTGCTTATGAGAACGTTCGTTTCTATCCGTTTGTTCTAACAACAGACAAAAGAACCATTTAAGCTCTGCAAGATTGCTTTTCCATTGCTTTCTTTAATAATTTGTGGGCTTTACTCCAAAACTAATTTTTGTAAGGACAAATGGAAACGACTTCTAACTTTGGTGCAATATCTTAGTAACTAATTCTCTTTGTTACAAACAATCTTGGCGAATCTTCTTTCGGTCTAATGAGAAATCTCTACAAATTTTAATTAATATTCATAGGGCAGACGAGGCGTTCGAAGTTGCTACAATGATCAAGCTGTTCATATAAATTGAATCGATTTGTTAGTGTTCCGTGCTTAATTGCTTTTTGAATGTTCGTTTAATTTAAAACTATATCGTTTGAAGGACTTTCTTGCCGGTGTTTTAAAACAAAAAAAACTTATCATAACTTTACCAAACTTATAAGATTGCATTTGACATACTGTACTATGAAACTTAATTTTTATTTTTTATTACTCAAAAATATTTAACAGACATGTTAAAGCACAGTTAGGTATCCATAAGGTAAACCACCATCGATCAAAATGTTTCAGCGTCATTAATCTTTCTCATCAGCCAACGTGACGTAATATTTTCCCCGAGATGTCTATATTTCCCTCATTTCGTTAATCTAACATAAACTGCTAACGATCTTCTTAATATCTTAAGAGGTCCGAAGTATCCACTTCTTAAGGATGTCGAAAGATACACAGATATAACATAATAGAAGAGACCACGTCATCAGTAGTGCAGTTCTGTTTCCATCACAATACATACTACATGTATACATGTATAGTCTACACGGAAGACATCGCCTAATTGCATAATATTATATAATACATATTTACTAAAGCGCAAAAATTTAATTTAAGATATTCCATTTTTTTAGTAACATGTCTTACAATTTTTATATTATATGTGAATGAAAATATATGTTTAAATAAAAGCGACATAAAGATAGAATTTTACTTATAAATACATTTTAGAATGTAGCTTATATCTTATATATTTAGTTAAAACTTTATTCTGCTTGTTAGAACTAACAACATGTCTTAGTTTTCTTTAAGAATAATATAGTCGTCATACTAACAAGGTTTTCAACCACAATAAATTGGCGTATATTTATAATATTAACTAACATAGCGCTGTAATAGTCACTGTAATTACATTAATTAAAACTTTGGTTCAGAATAGATAATGAACTAGTTGGAAATTTAATATGGCTCTGATAATATTTCATTTAATTTACATTGCCCGTTATTGGTTGTCACGTACTGCGGAATATATAAATGTCAGCGTCGTATTATGTCAAAATAAGGTCTATTTTTGTCTGGTGCCTCTCCCACCTTCAACCTCAAACCTACACATAACCTTGTCTGCTAAAAACCATCCTCATACTTCAAGGAACACTAAAATAGAAAAATTCGGTTCAAAAGTTATGGAATTGTAACTGTTTACGGGTGTGTGTGTGTGTGTTTCATAACATTATTGAACTCCATAATAACATCCAAGCTTAACAAATATGTTCGTCGATGTCTCTTGCTCATAGTAGTTCCTAAATATTTTGCGACGTTTTAAATGAAATATTTTCTTGCAAAACAAAATACAGATACATACCTTTTTTTCCACCACCCATCATTAAAACATATTTAGATGGTTCATTCAGAGGAATTTAATTTAATATTTTATTCGAGTTATTTAATTGATTGCCTACGGTTACCGCCCTCAGACACGGTCTACGAGGGACACGGCCGCTTCACAGATATTCGAAATACTTCGTATAATGAAATCTTCCAGCTTCACGGAGGAAAATCGACTAAGTATAATAAGATGCTCTTTTTATTTCACGCTATTTATACGGAATCTTAATTAATCCTGCACATCAACTAAATATGTTATTATAGTATGTCTATATAGGTCTGAGTGGATTATACGATCAAAACATAATCCAAGCTAGTTTATAAAACTGACAGTTTACAATTATACTTACTTAATATTACATAATTTTACTTAATTAAAATAAAATAAATACAACTTTTGCGTTATTTAGGCATCTCTCATATTAGTCCGTTCTTATTACCAATACAGAGTTCTATTTATTTCGAGGAAGAGTTTCATAAGTCATTATTTAGTTCTGGGCACGGGATAGCAATTAATATATAAGGCTAACAAATTGCTAGCATGTATGATATTTGCTAAGTTCCCGAGAGTGGCTGAACCTAGTACCTGAACAAATACATTCGCGCTGACCAATGCAAGGAAACTTACACTGAGCTTAGACTGAACTTAGTGTATAAATACATGTAACTTTCGAATTGGCAAAACCATGCCGTATGATTGATTTGGGCCAGCTTGACCGGGTGCTACCTCCATCAGAGAACTGGTGTTAAGTCTCATCAGGGATTGCGTTTTGTTTGGTAAGAGTTCTGGCGGCCAATTTTTCCTAAACTTTACTCTATTTAGTATGTTGTTATGGGTACTCCTTTTTAACATTGATGAATGTTTGTTTTGTTCCTCTACACTAGTTACATCTGCCGAAAAATATTTATAATTATGTTTTGTAAATTGTTCATTCTTATATTTATAAATCACATCGTATTATTTTCACAACTATGGCTGGATTATTTGCAAATAAAATAAAAAATAAAAACTTACCAAATTTTATGTGGTTTGGTGGTTCGGCAGACATTTGATATTTATGTATATAAGATTTGCAATATTTTTGTTTTAATTTCAAACAAATCGATATTATTAGGAGAGTTCATTCCAAATTCATGTAAATATTATTGTATCATACTTAATTAAGTACTAACAATTTACGGTCCACATTACATTAGTAATTATTTATTTATGTGGAAATTTAAATATAAATTTTGCCAGTCCTAAACTCTTACTGAGCAAACAACTTACAAATCTTTTGATAAAGCTAAAACAAAGATTTCATTATAATATTTCTCGTACGATGTGCAAATATTAACTATGAAATACAATTTGAATTCCTTTTACAGTTTGCTGTACCCAATAAGATATTCATAATGGTATTTCCTTTCCTTTATGTTCAATCCTTCCAACTTCCGAGCGTAATTCGCCTTTTATTCATTTGTAATTTTATTGTAGTTACAATACAAATACAGTTTACGCTATCGCGCTTACTAAAGTGTGGATTCTGGAGGCGAAATGGCTTTGTAGTAAGAGCTACAGTAAAGTGATTTACGCTCAAGATGCAGCTGCTGTATTTGCTGAAATGTAAACCATTTGTTTTTTTTTTTAATTTGCTTATATGCAAATGCAAATCATTGTAGAAAAAATCATAAATAAATATATTGGTACCTTTTGGAATATTTTATTTGTATTAGGTAGGTATACGATATTGGTTTCTTATTGATGCTTAAATATTGAATAAAAATTTTGTATTCCTTGTGACTTGTGAAGTTTGTGCGTTTCTTTCGGTAAATAATAGCACCGAAGGCCATTTTTTCCCTTTTCCCTCCTCCTCCTCCCATCCTTTCTTTCCTTTTATACAAATCCTTTCCTTTTCATCTTTTTTAAATGCCAAAAACGTATACTGAGTTTTGCAACCGTCCATGGGCGGAGGTGGTTACCATCAACGAAATTCCGCCTCAGTAATTATCCGCATACCATAAATTAAGTACAATAAAACAAGTATTAAATCGTTTAATAAGTCCCACGTTTAAGCATAAAGTTTTTATTAGATCCGTTTTGTATAAGTCAAACATCCGTCGCTTTTTCCTTGTACAGAAAAACGTTTGTCATTTTAATTAAGTCGCATTTTCCCCGTGACTTACTTCTTGATCTCGCGGTTCGTGACTGAAAAGCTAAGTTCCTGTACATTTGTTTAAAGGTAATATCATTTTTATCAAAGCGACTTATCTTATAGAATTCTATGTCAGAATATTTGTATTTCTTAAAGTTGTCGATTGTTTTAAAGACGTCTTTATAGACAAATACGATGTTTTACTGGCCAAATAATGCAAGGTGCAAATAAATATTTGTTCGGAATGTTTAACTTTTTTCTGATTCATCGGAATATATAAATATAAAAAGCGAGTGTTACTTAAAATTGCTCAATTACAATTTCTTTTTACCACCAGCGGAAAAGGTGAAATACAATTTAAAATAAAATCTATTAAGCCATTAAAAATAATACTTCAATTTATATTCACAAAAGCTGTTTTCTGAAGCCGTTAAAAGGAAACTGTAATATTAAGTAAAAGAGACGACCAACGTTCGGAAACCAATCAGAGTTGGGGGAAGGAACAACCACAGCCATCCGCCCGATCCTCCAATTATATTGATAAAACATTGATGCCGTTATTATAAAAATATCAAAGAGATATTTAATATTGGTTCATTTAAAGCAGTTTTCAGATGCTGTTCTTTTGCAATCGCAAAATCATCGCATGAAAAGCTGTTTTAGACATACGTAATTGAAATTATTTTACTTCTGTATAAATGGATACATGGTTAGTGACTAAATTTATTAATAGATTTTCGATATTGAATAATGAGACTATAATATTTTTGTTATTCTAGTGTAATTTAATACATTTGTTAATTTAAATTTAACAATTAAAATGGGAAGGCGAATAAAGATTTCCAATTTTGCCTTTGGTTGCGGTTTAAATTTGGCCAGGCAAGCACTGAGCTGGTGCCAGCTTGGAATCGGCGCCAATTAGTAGCATTCAATGCTGTTCTTTCTTTTAAGTACTATTGGGCTCTTAAAATACACTCTAATGCTTACGTATCAATGAAAGTTTAGACTAACCACTGTTGTGAAGATAACACGATTAATTAAAAGTATTATGTATGGCACCATGAGTCCGTTTTGAGCGAACATTGAACAGGATAATACGAGTACATTATGATGTGAATCAATTGCAACTGTATTAGACAAAAGTTGAAATCTACCAGATATTTTTTTCGTAATAAGTAAACACGGTATCTAACTGAGACTAATACTAGATTTTTAATTGCTTATATTCTGCGTTAAAAAAAACTCGATATTCAAAGGAGTGGTCATAAATATTTGCGGTAAATCTTGAAAGTAAACTAAAACTCACACTTCACTATTCTATTATTTGATAGCCGTGCTGCCAGCAAATTTCAAATCTGGCGGGAATCCAAATTGAATTAAACGTGAGAGACTGGTCAGTTCCCGAACGAACTTTGATCGTAAGGCATCACGTTAACTTTACAGCACGTAAGACTTGCTTCATATTCATTAAGTCATGACTTAATTTAAATTATTCTCAAACACGATATTACCGTCTGAAGGATATAGAATAAGGTTATACCGCCTTCAGGAAAATGTACCATACGTTTACTCGACGATTGAACAAAACTCAGATTTGTCTTTAAATTATATACTCTCTCGAGGTTAGAATTATGCATAGAAAATAAAATGTCAAAATTTAACAAAAAATATATATTTGTTAATAGGTGTGATGTTTCTTCTCAAAAATGCATAACTGGGATTGTGGTAAGTAACTTTATGCCACTTTTGATAAAAATGAAAAATTGTTCCTCAGCTAAAGAGGCTTCTTTGGGCTATTAATCTTCCCCGACCTATTGTGGATCGCGGCGGGTACAACTTTTGTGTTCAGATTCCAGTTGAGATCAAACGATTTGATTTCAGCAATGATTTAAACTATATTTCCTTTTGCAGATTTAATGTACTGCAAGGATCCATTTCTACAAAGGAACCAGTAAACTATTTTCTTCTTGTATCGATATTGAGATGAATTAAATCTTCTAGTCTTGGAATTATAACAAAAGTTACATCGTTACATTTATATTTTGTTGTGTCAGAGGGCCTTTGGATATTTTAACCTTAGGTACAAGCAATTATATTGTGAATAATCAATAAGAAAGCTTATACGTGACATGTAGTTATCTAAGCGATAAAATCTGTTATCCACCATAACATCAAACAGAAAGATAGAAATATAATAATCGAGAAAAAAAGTATTTTTTTACAATATTTATACGAGTATATAATACAACAAATATATTATTTCATAGACTTATACTAATAGTAGACTTTAACTAATAGTATTGGCTAACTTGTTATTGATTCCAACAAGTTTCGAAACAATATTGTAGAAAGAGCCGTGCGTGTTAAAGCACAGTTTCAATTTCAGCTGAAACTTCATTTAGCGTGTACGAGGAACGTAAAAATGATCGACCCGGGTATTATAAATTCATAACACAAACAGAAAATAGTACGTAAAAGGTTAACGAGTACCGAGGCTAACGATATCATTTCAATTTAAAATGTACAAACTGAACTTGTCTCTTTAATATAACCATAATGTATACGGTAATACTAATTATAGTATAATATTTAATATTAAATCCCTGTTAGAAATCACTGTTATTTTTTGTTTTTTTGTAATAAAGTGTAAATGATAAAAACTGCAAGAAACAAGATTTATCGAGTATTTTGATAGCAGAATTAAAAAAAAACATAATATCTAGAATACTTAGCAAATACGATAGTAATGAATAGAATGATATAATCAAGTATTCTCGGCATCGCCAATACCAGTTCCAAAAATCAATGTTTCCTAAGCGCTTACGTAGCGAAAAATTAAATACGTTTGCGGATTGAAAACAATCCTACAAATGAAGGAAAGATTAATGTGATACGACCCCTATATATTTATGTACGGACGTTTTAGCAAAATTCGCACATTGGAATTTATTTATGGATTCAATAAGTGACGCGTTTATATTTCACTGCCTCCATATTTATGCGAATCAAGTGATAACAATTAATAACTTTTACGAACGATGTTCAATTTGGAAAATGGTGCCGGCTAAAATATGCATTCAATTATGTAGTAAAAATTGTGACTGTCGCTTGTGGATAAAGTGAATATAGAAAAGTATTTTAGTCAATCAAAATTTTTGTGAATTTTAATTGAATTTGCTCTCCAAATATTGATTGTAGGAGATATTTTCATATAGTTATGATTTGTATGGGGTTATGTATGTATTGTATACAGATATTTCGCATCAAACCAAATAATTCAATGTTCCAGTTAGTGCACTGATTAGAGGTCTAATACTAAAATGATGATAATGACAGCCTTCGTATTCCCTCGGTAATTAACTATTTCATTTCTACACTCGATTATAAGTTATAACGGGTGAGTTCACTAGAATGTTCGATACGTGACATAGTATGCTTTAATTACAGGGTAATTAAGCGTGTAATAGAGATACAGTTGATGAGATGGGTTATTGGACATTCTGATCCGAATTTCTACATATTGACTAAGAGCAAGCGCTTGTCTCATATTTTATGTATGTAAGAGGTAGCGTTACAATATGTCGCCGTAGACTACGGGTTAGACGAAGTGATTTCGGTTCTTATTATTTTAAAGCGAGTCTTTATATAGTTTTTTTAAAAGATAAAGAACCAAGCACCGCATAATAAATCATTAGTTTGAAGCAAGGCATAAAATTGCTGAGCACTCTTATCGTTAAGTTGAAAAATCTTATAGCTGAGCGTAGAAAATCTGTTGAAAGAAACCATAATATATCATGTTGCCAACTGATCCTCAGTCAACGAAAGTTCTACGTCTCAAGTACAAAATAAGGCGCTTTTCCAGAGTTTATGATGAACATCGTTTTAATTTTAAACCGTACTTTCAAAGCTCTCGCCTGTCTAAAGAGGAATTCCTAATAAACTATTATGAACTGCGCTTCTTTACTTTACGGGTGACAATTGAACAGCAAGTAAACATGTCTGTAAGACGTTAGAAGACAAGATTTCGTTGCATACTTACCTTTATAGCATTCTCTTAAGTTTGTAATAAATCGCGAAAGATGCGACTTTATCCTTATACATAAAACTTAGAATTATATGCTGGACACTGTCATGATATGGCTGTGAAAATGTTCAGTAAGGTTTAACACAGCTTAGTAGTTCATTATTACAAGAGTAAACATTCGCTAGAAATTTTACCCAGCTGTTATTAAATGACCTCATTAAATGTTGATTTTTATATATGTCAAGTGTTTATAGCTGAAGAAAAATAAATAATGAGATTATCTTGAGCTTGTCAGTATATATAATATGTGTGAAAAACTATCTTTGACATACATTTTTTATATTTCCAGAGCAAGTGATCTCAATTTTGTGTTTGACTTATAAATGTCATTATAAATGTAGGTTTTAATTACGGCCTAAGTATAATATGTGTGTGATTTAGGAACTTTTATATTCAACGAATATTTCTCATTTCAGAAGCCATTACTCAAACGTGAAGGTTCGCTCTTAAATGAGATTTCATAATTAACGTAAGCCAGCGCGACCCGTCAAGTGCATGTGAAAATTTAACGAGAGAAACGAATGGCCGGATTTCTACCACCTATCTCGGAAGATAAAAATCTGATTTTTTATTACATTTTCATGATGTGTCGCGGTCTTGAAATTTGTTGTTACGAAATGAATAATGAAATAAATTAAAGTACAAAGTAAAAGTCAAAAAACTGTTGGAATACTTTAGTCTCTGAGTAACGTGTAAAAATAGTCAAGGATGTCTGAGGTTCTTACTTTAATTCTCGGTTTGTTTAATGCAGACGAAATAAAATTTCTGTAGTTCAAAATAAACGAGACTCATAACTTGGCCGCAATTGCTTGTATTTTTCAACAGCTGGGAAGCGACTTTAGCTCTAATTAACCACAAGTTCAAATACATTTTTTAACGTTAAAACTTAAAGCTAGGCTGTCGCTAATTGATTTAAATTTGAAAATACATAAAGTTAGTTTATATAATTAAAAATGACATCCAAATAAAATTATACTCATTTAATAATTAAAATGATAAACTTTAAATCAAATATAAATCACGCCATTTTGACACAAATGGCAAAATTGCCTTCCAGTAAAGACGGGAAAGAGAAATGTAATTCCTTTCTTATTCAAATAAAATTTTTGCTTAAGCAAATTGGGAAATTGTAATAATTAGTGCGATATCGCTTCGTCTTTCAAAGAAGCATCATATTCAAGTTAAATAATGATAGTCATCAATTTTCACGAGCTTTTGAAGAATTGGAAATTCTGTATAAAACGGAATAATAAGGAAATCTGGAGGACAGTGTTGACCCGCTATTACGTTCTAATAACTGTCGTTCTCTTTTAGATAATAAAAATGCTAGCAGTAAGTAATGCAATTTATAACGGAAAAACCATTGAGAATTTTCTTCTCAATGGTTTTATCGAATAGTTGTCCAACCTTCATTTACGTTTAAACGTTTGTCCGTGTGTCAAATATGATATTGTTTGGTTTATCATTACTGTGGTAATATTAGACAGACTAGCTAGAATCACATCTGGATTTGATATGGCCAAATTGAACACATCGCAAATATCAATTTAACTATTGGGCGTATCTGCATTCAATCAAAGTATGCTCCATATTGCAAATGTTAATTATGCTTCAACTCTAAAGCAGCATTACGTGACATTGTATGCAAGCTTACATGAAACATGTTCATTTAACATTTCTCAGATATCAATTGATTTGATTGGTTATAAGTTGTTGTTGGCTAAGAGGTCTTTGTTATAGAATATTTCTTTAATGCCATGTTACTTGACTGGTCTTTTCATACATTTACTAATAAATGACGATATATACTATCCATGAAGTACTTTTACAATTATATATTGTGTATTTTAGTTACTATAACTACTATAAGGGTCGTTTATTAGGTTGTTTTGCAACGTAGTTTTGTTTTTAATTTGGTTCACTATTTTTTAAAGATACCGTTAAACGAACTTCTTGTTAACTCAATACAAAATTAAACACAATGAATGTAATTACAATTTGAAAATTTAATCACCTTATAGGGTAATGAGGATCGATTCCATAGCTGACTACATAAGTCAGTAGTTATAGTTAGTAGGCAAATGGATGGGATAGAGCAGGTGCCAAAGTACACAAATTAATATTCAGCTCCTACATCACCTCCCGCACCTGCCATGTTGATTCAGTCTGCATTATCAGCTAACGTACGTCCTACAGAAATGCATTAGTGTATTACCTCATAGCATAGCACAATGCTACTGCGTAAATTATGCTACGACTAAGTGTTTAGGATTAGGCATTTGCAGTTACCGTAATAGGTGGGATTTATTGTGCATGAGCGTATTAAGTGTTATAGTTTGGTCCTTACTAAGCGTTAATTAATTATATATTTGAGCAAGATTCTACTAGTAAATGTAATCAGATATTTTTTTGTTATTTATAAAACTATTTCTTTACTCAGTAATTCAATAAATATTATCAGTTAAATAAGGCGATTAGCATTATTTTATATTATACAATGTGTTTCATACGCTAACAGTAAAAGTACACGTATGACCCCATAAAGAAAAAAGAATGATTAACCTTTCAAAAGCGCGACGTATCTATTCTGCTTACACAAAACTGGGTGAATAATAAACAACGATAAATACTGTCATCTCTAGCGATATGAGCGGCTTTAATTGTTCCCCCGCGACGCGAACTTGAACAAAACACGAGGTAGTATTTTCCTTAGATAATGTTACCTTCCAAAATTTACGCGACACACCGAAGAATTACCGTTATTGCTTTAAGCAACGTATTCAAAGCCCTTATTGTGTTATTTGCCCCAGAAGCATTAAACGTGTTACGTTCTTTGTTATGTTAATGAATGTATAATTATTATGAGTGTGTATAATTGTAACGTGTTAAATTGGGCATGTTTATGTGTTCGTACTTTATTTTTAATACTATTATTGTTTTAATAACTTTTTGATTATTATTTTTGAAATGGAAGACAAATTAAGTAGGCTCGCTTTATCATGTCTACGCCTAGATATGAAAGCCTTCTCGAGCGCAAAGCCGAGCTAAAAAAGATTACAAAAGCAAGAATGCAAAATGAGAAAAAGAGAGTGGCAATCCTTTCCCATCCAATATCGATATGTGAAAACTTAGTGACACCTCAATTACTATGTTACTTACACGATGCAAGTCAGCTCAAGTCTCAGTGGGATAGCTTTAACCATCTCAAACTATTAAATTTAAAGGAGATGAGTGGAATACGCTGAGTGTATAAACATGGCCTAAATATAAGGTGTTAAATATCTATTTTGCGTTGTAGTTTCAAAGTTGTCTCGAAGTAGTTTTAGCACCTTGTTAAAACTATTAAAGGCTTCCATATTTTAGATGACTTTCATAGTTGTTTTACTCGTATACTTAAGGGAGTCTATTTGGTTATTTAAGATTCGATTAATATTAATACATTAAATATCAGTGATGATTGATGATTTTTTTGAATAAATGAATTTTTTTCTGTATAAATTGTGGTAAGCGGGACTTAGGTGATTAATTTTACAACTGTTTCTTGTATTTCGTTTTTAGAGTCTTTTTCAACATTATATTAATTTCACTGCAAACTTATCCTTACTATATTTATTAATGTTATTTTACCTCCATTTAAACTTGATGCATTTGCACTTTCTGGCGAACGATTAACATTTGATATTAGCTTTGACGTAAATAGCTATGTGTGTGAAATGTCGCTATTGCTCAAGTAGAACACGACGTCAATTTACTTTGAATACCAAATAATAGCTTGCTGGTTTGACTTAATATATAACGTATATGCATATGTGGCTCATAACTATTAACTTTATACTCTTACATAAGTCTAATTATTCCAGTACTGTAAAATATTATTTTAGGTCCAATGAATTTGAATACAAATGTTTTCATCCTAAAGTTTAACTATACATAAACAAAACATGGAAACTTTATATTTTTAGAACGTTTCAGATTAATTATATTGCTTTTGGCGTTAAATTAAAACTATACTTGAAAGTAGGTTAATCAGACTTAAATGTTCGATGGCGTAGTATCGAGTAAAGCTAAGGATAGCACGTTTATAAGTAATTAGTTTTAAGACTTATTCATTCTTTAGCTAAGAATGATTAAGGGACTTTTTGCAATAATCTGGCAATTTCTAATAAACTAGAACTAATATCAATAAATAAACTAGAGGTAATCCTCTAAAGTATTTATATCTACATAACATAAGTAAAAAATAGTCGGCATACATGAACGTGACAAATTGTTAGAAATTTCTGCGGCCTTAGCAATGATAACATTTTTTGCTCAGATTTGCGTACACAACATTAATTTTACTCGTCGGGTCGGCATAGAATTACGCGCTAGAAATATCTTCTTTAATTCACGTGAATTCGTTTAACCTCAGCTATTTGTTTATACTTATATTTTCTATAGCATTTTCTTACTGAAAATATATTGTTATTGTTAGGTATTAACTCACATTCAATAATTTTAATAAACTCTATTTGAAGTTTTCAATATTTTTTTTTTCTTAATTGTAAAAGAATACAGAAATAGTAAGCTGACATTCAAACAATTTTATAATAGAAGTAATTATTTGATATACTACTTCTAAAGCCAATCATAGTACATAATTCTATACTCTTTTAGCTTAAATATTAATACTGACCAGTGTAAACGTATGTCTGACCTAATGAAATCCATACAACACTATCCTTGGGAAATCCAATTTTATATCTGTTTTCATTCCATTTGGCTCTAGCGCACTGGAGTGGTGAGATCTTCCTTTGTCACATTAAATTAGACAAGCTAATTTTACCGCCTGCGGGCGAGGTACGTAACGGCTTATGTACGCGACTAAGCTGTATTGTAGTCATAGCAATTACTTGGTAGCGTCAGTTGGTAAATATTAACACTGGTAATTGTACTCTGAACGTCAGCTCCCTCGATGTTCGTTACAGTGCCCACTAGCAACCTGAATACAAATGAATCTATTATCTGAAAGAGAGCAGATAGTGGATCGGCGCTGGTGTCACGTCCATTCATGTGTGTTGGGCGTATTAATGTTTAAGCAAATATCAAAATGGTTGCGATACGGGAAATTTTCAGCGTCATACGTGTGTTATGGAAATGACTATTTGTTCTTTAATGCATTGGATTAAAACACTCAAATCAAATGTGGAACATGCCAGAAATTAAATTGTCGTTGTCAAGTTTCAGTTCAGTTTTGTGTGTATGTGTTTGTTTTTTTCAATTTTATCAAATTGATTCAAAATAAAAAAAATAATAATTATGTAATCTTTTGGATTTTACATTTAAATATACCAAAAATGTTAAAAATACAATTTCATCTAATTAAGTGAGATCACTTTATTGGAATTGGTTAATTAAGATGCACTTTGTTCCAATACACAAGTTGAGCAAAAAGGCTACATTCAATAGGTCAAGTCACCAAGTGTGACTTTAAAAAGCGTTTTGCTAAGACGAAGACAGCTGTAAACTATGAATGTAATATTTACGTTGCTTTAAAGTTTCTTTAGTTTAGAGCATTTCTATGGAAAAATCTCTCTTCTATGATCTCTTCGTTTGTACCGAGTCTGACAAGAGAATAACTTTATCTATAAAACACAGATATATGTTATTCAATACACGGTTCTTTTATTTATAAATATAATTTATGCTAAAATTAGTACCTACTATATAAGAAATCTCAATCTATAAGCAATTAGGGAAAGATAGGCATTAGTATGCAATAATGAAAATGGAGTACTAGAATATGTTCATAAACTATGTAAAGGAAAGTTTCTGAAGGAAATAGATGCGTAAGGTTTGTAGTACTTATTGTTTGGCACATCGGTGCTTTATAATAAGCTAGCGTCATGTAATAGCATTTATTTAGTAGATGATTTTATTTTAATAAGTAAGAGATAACCCACACCTTCCTTTCCTCGCTGTTTCCTGTTTTATTGTCATATCCGATGCTTTTCTATAGATAATTAAGCGACGTGTGATACGTATCGGGCGATTTTCACAAAAGAAATTTCAATTAATTATAATTATGTAAGTCGCATTATTCAGGTACTTAAATTATTAAAATTTTTAACTGACTCAAAAAAATATTTTTCAATTTGACCGTATATGTGTTTTTGTTCTCTGTTTGTTCGGGCATAGCTTTGTCGTTTGTGAACCGATTTTGATAATTCCTTTTTTTGTTGAGTCAATAAAAAAGGGAACAATTAGGTATCGTGTATAACTTAGAATTCATATTCCGGGTCTCATACATAGTGTATGTTACATTCCCTGCATTTCAATATCTTAAATAAACAATACCCAAAATGAGACTCAAATTATTGATTTATAATTAAGTGCATTGGTCGAATGTCTATCTAGGCTAATATAACAGGTCTATACGATACATTAGCTTATTTCTCGAGGGCGTAAGGCTCATGTGTCAATTAACATAATTGTACCTCAGATCGCCTCTAGCGTGACGTCATACCAATCAGGCCATATTCCAGGCTTTAGTCGATTACCTAATTGCCTGATTGCTGTATACATAATTATCCGTAATATTTTGGATAGGTAATGCACATTTATAATGAAACTGATTTCCCAAACGTGTCAGGTTAAGTTAATATAAAAAGTAATTTTATTGTTTAATTAAAGGTACAAATGTTTTATATGTTGAACGCTTGTGGAGTAGAAAATTAAATTTGTTACGTGATTAACTATTAGGTAGTTTTGGATATAAAATTCAAAGAGTATTTTGAGTTTGATGTTTTTCTATTTATAATTTTGAATAATACTAGTTGCCCCGGCGAACGTTGTTTCGCCTTAGAGACAATAAAAATGCAGATTTTGGATTAAAAAAATGTTGAGATTATTTTTTATTGATATATTGAAATGACAGTAACTTAATATAGGCCATGTATAGGAAATGAACTGTAGTAACTTTTACAGCGCCTTCACTTTCACCTTTTAGTTGACACGACACCTGTGTTGTGTTAAGTCAAATAAAAGAATGATGTTTGAGCAACAGTTTTATTAACTTTTATCTAAAACTAGCATAGGAAATAATTTGTCTACCTACTTAAGAACATGTTTGCGTTAAAATTACGCTTTCTCTAAAGTCTACAGCAAAAAAGCCTCTTCTATGACAAAATTTTACAGTAATCTGAGATATATTAAAATATAACAAGAAAGTGCTAGCTCTACGTCTATTTCATTTTATCTAAAGATATATTACGGTTTTTTGACATTCCTAATAAAATATTATCAGTAGAAGCAGTTGTAGAACTATGCAAAATATCTTCTTTGCTGTGGATCGAATGATAGTCATTCATTTCAGACCATGCCGGGTCAGACTTGGCTATCCGTTTTCTTTCTTTTATTTTAGTGTACAACAAAACTGAAACCATTACAAAAAATACTACAACGCCTAATGTACAACCTACTATTAATCCGAGTCGTCTATTCAGAATTGATGATATCTTAGGTTCATTATTATTCTTCATTTTAACAGTAAGCGGCTTTTTAAAAGTATCAAATGGAACGCATTCACTAGAAGAAGATTGCGTAATCTCTATTGCTGCAATGCTACGATTGATTTTCATAAAGCCATTCAGATTGAAATCCGTTTTATTTATTTGAATCCCATTCTCATTAGATTCATCTATAGTAAGCTGCTCATACAATGCTAATACACAAACAATATAGTTCATATTGCTGCGTAATTCGGTTAATGCGGTCGATGTTTCTGTTTTTTCAATAAGTTTTGAATATACCTATAATAAAGTTTCAATTAGATTTTTATCACTATTACAATGGAATACTTATTATGAGATCCACCTACCTCTGAAGTTTCATCATCGTCGTAATACAAGATTTGTAAAACCTTTACAGAAGTCCGATTTCTTATAAACCAAGACACAGAGACTGAATTGTCATTATGCTTATCGACCGATACTTGAGCAATCAAAGGAAAATTACATTTTCCATTTGGATACTCATCGTTAAGGCATTTAACAGCAATAGGATTTATTATTTTTGGATGATCTTGAATCCACGTCCAAGTATTGTTTTTCTGACACCGGCAAACAATTGTGTTTCCTGGAAAGAAGATACACATTAAATAAATACATAAATAATATCAATATGTCATTTGCGATTTAAACAAACATTTACCTGTTATAGATATTTCCTTTACATGGTTTTCAACTGAATTTAATAATTCTATAGGTATGTTCTGAAGTTTGTTATGCTCCAAGTCTATTTGAATTACTTTATTTAGAGTTTTAAAGGCTGTGGCTGATATATATTTTATATTATTATATCCTAAATATAGCACTGTCAGTTCCTTTAAATGTATCAGATCATCATTTAAAACGTTTTGCAATTTATTATACGAAAGGTCTAGAAGCTTTAAATTTCGTAAATCTTCGTTAAACGAATCCATTGATTCGATGTTATTATGAGATAAGCATAAAGCATTTAATTTGACTAGTCCTCGGAAATTACTTGTTTTTAAATGAGTAATTCGATTGTAGCTTAAGTCTAAATTTTCCAAATAAATTAATTTGGAGAAAGGGCTTACGGAGAGACGCCTTATCTTGTTATATTTCAAATATAAATGTTGTAAACTTTTAAGTATTTCAAAATTGATATCGTCGATGTTACTAAGATTCGTTGTGCAAATGTGTAATTCATATAAATTAGCAATTAGTACATTTTCATTCATTTTCTTTGGAATAGTCCAAGTATACGTAGGATTTTTGCTTATATCTATATTAATCAGAGATTTACCATTTCTTCTAAAGGAGAATAAAAAGTCAAAATATAGCAGATTGTTATAAGAAATATTCATAGTTTGAATTCTTGGAAAACTTTCCAAAATATTGTTCGGTAAATGGTCTATTCTATTACGACTGATATCAAACAGCAATAATTCTTCAAACAAAACCCTCTTTTTGCAAGAAATTAATTGAATTTCGTTTTTCCTTAAGATAAGATACTTCAGTTTTTCCAATTTTTCAAACTCACTTAATTCTATATTTGGTAGTAAATTATCGGCAAAGTCTAACGTTTCAATAGAAGTGAAATTATGAAACGTATTATAAGGTACATAGTCTAAAAAATTATTAGTAACATTTAATTCGGAAACGGAATTGTATGGTCCAAAGAGGTTTGAGGGAAATTTACTTAAAATATTTTGTGCAATGTTGAATTTTAGTAAGTTTTTATTAAATGTAAAAGTACCTTCTATTATTTGTTCAATATTACAATGTTCTAGAAATAATATTTCTAATAAAGGCAGCTGTGCAAATGCTTCTACGGGTAAATAATCTAATATATTATGCGATAATGTTAAAAATTTTAATCCTGGCACATCCAGAGTTAGTAGATCATTAGACTTTAAAAAATTGTTACTAAGCGATAGGATTCGAAGGTTGTCAAGATTTTTAAATGTGCCATTTTCAATCATTTGTATTTCACAATTGTCTAAATTAAGTGAGCTAAGAGGTAATTGTTGGAAAAGTGTTTTATATAAAATTTTAAGAGGGTTAAAAGATAAATTTAGACTCCGCAACTTTTTAAGATGTTCAAAGGCCATTTCGTAAATGAAATTGATCTTATTGTATGACAAATCTAAATCTTCAATCTCGCTGAGACCAGTGAAAGTGAAACTTGTTATATTACGTATGTAATTATTTTGTAGATCTAAATATCGAATCGATATTAGCCGTTGAAATGAAAAATCATTTATTACTGATATTTCGTTATTAGTTAGTTCTAGACGAGTTAAAAGCGTTAAATTGCCAAAAGTATGTTTAGTAATGAACTTTAATTTATTTTCTCTTAACGTTAGATGATACAATTTATCTTGAGATTCAAAATAATTCACAGATGTCAATTTATTTGAATGTAAAAATAGCGTAAGCAGGTTGAAATTTGTTTTTGGCAAAGTGTTTTGTATGTCTACAAGATTATTATTATTTAATGAAATAAACTTTAGATTTTTAAGTTTTACGAAGGCTGCAAATTCAATTAAATTTATTTGATTGTTATCTAAAAAAAGAATTTCTATCTTATTCGATTTCAGAAAAAGATTTTTAGATATAAATGTAAGTTTATTATGATTGAGTCTAATCTCTTTTAGATCTACTAAGGTATCGAACGTGCTATTAATTAAATCTATTAAATTATTATTGTCTAACCTTAACGTTGCTAAATTCACATTTTTTGTTACGATGCTATGTGGCACTTGATTTAAATAGTTAAAGTCTAAACGCAGTTCGACTAAGTTTACTAAGTCACTAAAACTCTCACTATGAATGTTACTAATGCAATTCTTATCTAAGTGCAATACGCTAATTTTCGTTGAATTGTGAAATGAATCTATTGGCACTTCAAGTATGTTATTATTACTCAGTAAAATTTTCGTTAGTGATGGCATGTCGCAGACGAGACCGTTGATGTGATGCAAGTGATTGTGGCTCAAATTGATTAATTCTAACATCTTATTCGTTTGGAATAAATTGCTATTAAGGATTTTAATTCGGTTGTAACTTAAATCAACAACTTTTAAATTGGTTAAGGAGTAAAAAGCTCGGTAGTGGATATTTACAATGAAATTAAAATGAAACGATAACGTCGTCAAGGACGGACTAAATTTAAGGCAGTCTTCTGAAACAAATTCAAAATTATTTGAATTTAAATCTAAATATTCTAAAGAGTTTAAATCAGTATTTTCAATCGTTGGAAATGAGGAGATTTCGTTCCAAGATAACTTTAAAGAGCGTAGTTGTTTTAAGCTTGCAATCTGTACGATTGGAAATGCGGTTAAATTATTTTCGCTTAGATCGACATCAGTTAGTGAATTTTCTAAACTCGCAAATGCCTTATCAGAAATATGTCGAATCATATTACCTTTAATGTTAAGTTTTATTAAAGGAAGACTATGGAAACTATGGTTTGGTAATTCTTCAATGTAATTTGAAGTTAATTCTATGGAGAGCAGATTAAGCATGCCAGAGAGAGCTTTTTGTGGTATTAACTTAACTTTGCTAGAAACAATGCTTAAAGTTTCAAGGCACTTTTTCAATGGCGCAAATGCAGCATCGCTAACTTCTTTCAAACTTGTCCGAGATATATGTAGGTGCTTGATGCAGGCGTTGCGCGGTATGACGTGTGGTCCCAACTGTTCCTCGCTGCTGTCGAGGTCGTATATAGAAAATGTATGTATATATGGCACAGCCTCGAGAGCATTACTTATGTCATTTAACGTTGTATCCTGGCAGTCAACAAATAAAGCTGAAAAGTAAACGGAGTTATAAATTATCACTTGTGAGTGACTTACACAAATGATGATCCTTTTTTTCTTACCATCTTCGATTTTGTAACATAGGCATCTATCACTTTTGATTATATCCGGACAACCCAAGGTATTTTTAATCCGAACAATTGATAGGAAAACCAAGAGAAATGAAGTGGATTTGAAAACATTTTGACCATTTTTCCGTTCCTCGGACCATGAGATGTTTATCATAGTTACATTATTACCTCGTGGATTATTCCATATTATTGTTTGTAATTTATAACCATACCTAAAACAAAGTAATCGTATTCACCTCTAAATGTTCAAAATCTTAACATTATTATAACTAAAAAAGGGAGATTAAGTTAATATGGTAGACAAATGAAAAAGAGTTTACGGATCTAAAGACATCAAGGTACAATTTAAATATAAGCATAATATTGATTCACGAGTTTAAGATCGAAGTCCAACTATTCGACTCTACTTCGCCTTTCAGAAACATATTCATTGTATAAAAGAATGAGGTCATTGCGTGACCTACCTACCCCTTTTTGTACTTACTTCGATAACATAATTATGTTATTGAAGTAAGCACTCATGAAAATGTAATAATTGATGTTAGTATTTGGAAGCTAATGAATTTAGTACAATTGATTTGACGTTTATTGTATTTTCAATATTAAGGTTCCCTTGAACCTGTTATAACAATTAAAAATTAGAGATTAAATTATACTTCACATATAATATTTTTTTGTTTAGTTACGGTATTTTTTATGAATTATAAACAACGGTTTACCTAATAATAAAAACCAGATCACAACCGTATCGCAAGTAACTAGCATGCAATATGCATATAGTCCTAAGCTACAGTCGTGTACAAAAGCTTGTACCAATAAATAAACAATACGTCACCTAATATAGTGCACACGAATATAACCCAGAAAGACTGCATTGTTGAATGTGTCATCGATCTAATTCCCTTTAGGTTTTCTGTTTGAGCTTTAATGGTACCGCAATAAAACAAACTTTACGCTACATTTGCGGTGTGGGTAAACTCAGCACTTTTTTTGTTAATACTTGATCGTTACGATGTTTCAATTAGTTATTTTAATTAAATACTGTCGTCTAGCTATTTTGACGGCCAATTATTATTGTATTAACAATATTAATAGAGATCATATCGCTATAATAGGCATTGACATAATTAAATATTATCCTTTGATACATTGAACAAAAGCCACACGCCATTACTTTAAAAAAGTGACGGGTTTTACATTATGTATCAAAAACAAATGAATACAGGCAACGATGAACTGCCAAAAAGTTTACCGAGTCTCGCTTTGTGAACGGAAAATGTAAAATATTTGTCACCAGTTTTTTGCCAGCTGATGCTAACGCATACCAAACTGCTATATTCAGGTTTTGGTATGTATTAAGTATTTTCAGGCATTTATGACGACTGCATTCATAGAAATTCGTAAATGATATGAGAATTAAATCAAAGATATATGTAGGTATACTATACTATATTAAAAAATATAAATTTTATACATTAATATTCTTCTCAAGCATAGTATTTTTGTTATGAATAAATCTGGCTTCATGATGATCACGACCCCTGTACCAAAAATAACGTAGAAAATCATAGACGTCGGTTTTAACAAAAACTAAAAAGATATTCAAATAGTTACTATTTCATCAATGGGAAAAGAGGACTAAAAAATGATATGTCCAGATGCGCAAGAGTAGGTAGTCTCTTTACCTTAATTTCAAGGTAAAGTTCATTTTCTCGATAGCCCTTTACACCGAGATTTAATAATGCAAGAATACATAATTAATAAAAGCTTATAAAATAATAATCGGTTAGCGAACTTATTGATTTATTTGAAAAGAATCGACAGTTCATTTTACTACGCACTAAATAATGAAATTGTTACAAATTTCAAAATTTCTAGAATTACTAGTTAAGAAATTAATGTTCTAAAGAAAAAAAATAAGTACTTCAGATACAAAGTAAAAATCTAGTGGAGGTGTATAAAAATATTATAGGTTGTATCTAATTTTATAAAAAGTTGTAATCAGGCCAGCTGCAATATTATAACATGCTGTCAGTCACCACTTGAAAAATATGTAACCGATGATACTATACAGAGTAAAGGTTTGTTTTTCTTCAATATAAATAATAAATCTAATATATATCTCATATCAGTGCATGTAACATATTATATATCTATCTACATAAAACTGGTTATTAAAACTTATAAATTACTATAAAATAAAGCAATAATATAAAATATTACGGAAAAAATATAAGACTATTTCAAAAATTTCTTATAATTATTGAAACACATATTTATAAAAAAATATGAGGTCGAAAAATCATTATTACAACATTAAACGCTAGATAAGCTAGTAAGGCATACAAATACCTTAACAAAGAAACGTCAGCGTCTTCGTTTATTTATTCAGTGAACCTTAAAATTACGTAACTTTCAAAGAAAACAAGAACTCAATCATGACTTATCGTGAATCTGGTGAAGTTAGTTAAGTGAGAAAATAGTTCTTACCAAAAAGTATTTTGTTTGTGCTGTCACGGTCCCGGCTAATTGCAAAACAGTGTTATCCTTTAGTGTTTAGAGTCCATTTTTGTGACGCAGCTCGGTGGAGCGGGTCGATCTGCGCCTGTCTTGAAATCGAACGTCGTTCTACACGAGAAACATGCAGAATTGTAATCACAGTCGTTTTTATTAGTTTATGAGGGTTAAAATGTGTTGTATGCAGCGGCACGAAACGCCTGGGGTCATTAGAAAGCTCGACAGAAGACTGCCGCGGCGGCGCGCGCTGTGTAGGTCACCGCTGTTGTTGCGGCACCCGGCACCCCCGACCCACTATTATTACACTTTTATGACGAATCACAATTTACTAAGCCACCAACTTCTTTTAATTGTTCCATTCACATCAGTCTACAAGGACTTTACCGTAATTGATCGTTTCAATTTATAATGACAAATTTGAAGCCTTTAATGGTATGTTGAGTTTTGTTGCCTTGTTATTATTAATAATTGATAAATTGGTAGTTTGACTTAGAATTGTTTTCAATATTTTTTTAAGCAATTCAGAAAGCATACCCACCATGCCTGGCTATTTACATGTATAAAAATGTGATTTCAGTGTTCAACAATATAAGGTAAATTTAAAATCGTTAAATAGTAATGTATTAAACTGTTAAGGGCAACTTACTTAACCGTTTCCTCTTCGTAATATAGTAAATTATGCAGCAAAAAGATTTATATAAAATTTAAAAATATATTTCGCTTGTTTACCAATATAAACAAGTTAACGCTTATGTTTATTTTTGTTAAATATTGTATATTTTCGCCTACATAATTCATTCATGCAGTAAAAATTTGTTGATTTTTAACTTTATTCTAGACTTTTGACGGAGAATGCTCTGTCAAAAGTTCTCGTAATTGCTATTTATTTTATATACCAAACAAAAATACTTAATTGAACTTTTAATGATATTCAAAAAAGGTTATAGGGTCTCATTTAAATAGAATAAAGGTAAGGTTTTAATGCCCTATTGAAATCGTCATTAAAAGTGATTTACGGTTCAATGTTCTATTCGTAATATCAGCATGTTATATCGACATAAAAGTGTTAAACATTTCATAGAGAAAGCTTATAAAACGACACGACTTGGAAAGCTTGCATTGGCTCAATGCTCAGCAAATCCTCTGTTCCAGTGCACGTTGAATCTGGGTCAAAGAGTCAAGAACTATCCATAATCTTACTATGGATTTCAGTGACTATTAACAAGAATGAATGACGATGAAGTTCTATTTGCATTTTTGTCTTAATTAACGTTCCCGTTTTCTTGAATAAGTTTTCGTGAATAATATTTCAATTAGCCTTCTTTTTATGTTTACTTTTGAAAGTCGAATAAGTTGTGAGCATTTTATTTTCGTTAACTCCGCAAATGGTATGAAACTGAGCTAGTTACGTTCCTTTTTATAAGTATTTACTTAAAGGGTTAATTTTTTGGTTTTACTAAACGAGTATTTCATAATGCATTTCTTCTTTAAGGGATAAGTTTATTAATGCAGTTTGGATAGCGAAGATACATTGGTCGATTGATTATATTTTTAGATTAGTTGTGTATTTATTTATTTTTATAAAAAGTCTTAAAAGTCCAATAACTTGATAACGGTTATGTTTGGGATATAGTATTTCATAGTCAAATTAGTCAGAAATAATGAAAACTACAACCCATTAAAGGATCTAGGTCGTAACATACTTTTTGGACTTACCTCATTTGATTTAAGGCCAAAATGATTTCAAAACATTTTTTCCACTCAAATCGTGGTATCACAACAATTGTGTCACAACAAATGTCGATATCTTTTCAAAAATATACGACCCAAATGTCAATGTGACTGACCCACAAAGTGCATATTAGCAATAACTATCGTCATAATTTAATACACAATTACATTTAATCATGTAAAACGTAAATTTAGTATGATTGATTTAAGATTGATCAACATGCAGAGAATAAACATCTTCTAAAATACATAAAAATAAAATGAGGAATTTGTTCAATCATTCAGAGTAATATCCGTTTCATTGTAACAGCCTTTCTTCTAACTGTGGAAATACATCCATAATATTATTACCTTTTTGCGATTCAAATTTTACTGTTTATTAACAATTTATTTACACTTATGTTTGAAATATTATTATATATACGTAAAATTGAAGATATATCCAAAAAATCTATTTTTGCGCTTAACGCATAAAACAGTTAATATCACAATTACATTATCGGCAAGTATTCCGTAGCCAAGACTTGAAAATAGCGAACCATAATTTATAGCTGACATTTAAAATGATTTAGATCGGAGATTTTTCAAATATTCGGAACTTGAAATATAGATCCGATCTAACAAATATATTTGTGGCGCTAAACCTAACATACTAATCTTTTTATTTAAATACATATATTCATATTTAATATAAGGTTATTTGTACTGACTTTTATAATTAATATATAATGAAATTTTTTCTGATAGTCTCATATATTATAATTTTAATCTCAGTTTACAACGTAAATGACTGAACGTATTTTAAATTATAATTAATAAAAAAATCACGAAATTTTAAGATGTAATTTTTTATATTAGTTGTAATTATTTTATATTTTCTTATAAGAAACCTGTGTGAACTTTTTTAAATTATGCGAAAATAGTTATAAATATAACAACAATTTTTATTGGTGCCTAACTGTCTTAAGACATTAGGCACAAGTCATATGACGTTGTTGTTTATAACAGAACTGCACGACTAATTCAATGTTTTAGTAAACAGCTCCCAATTTAATATTGGTTTAAGCGACTTGTGAAATGGGATCGAAACGAAGAGAAGTTTATACGTACGCGTTGTCACGGCCGAGGCATTAGAGAGATACTACGTGGCATAAATTTTCACTGGGATTTGTGTATTAAGTGGGGTTTTATTTGTTGCGTCACGCGCTAAAAGGCTTCGACGATTCAAGATACGTCAATTTGGACTCATTGAAGTATATTTGCTGATAATCCTACTTAAGCATATAATTTTGGGTAACTCTCGTTTTAAATTTAACAAGGGGTATATTGGAAGGTTCTAGAAACTCGTACTTATTGCTACACAAATGTTTTTTTTAAAGTAGGGAAATGACTCACCTGTATTTTATGCTGGATTACACCCCAAGCGTCTGAACCCACCCACCGAGATAAGGCTCGGACTATGGATGAGAAAGATCCCGACTTTTACAATCCTTTATGTTTATTTACAGGATATGAAATGATACTAACTATTCATTATTATAGTTAAAAAAATACACGTAGGAAAAAGAGTACTTAGTTTCGTTTCAATAACCAATCTTTTGACTTTGACAAATCTATTTACGGCTATCTGCAATCTATTTTTACGATCCTAGAATTTTGGTCGATTGCAAGCAATCTTTCGGAATATTAACTGTTTAAAAATATTTACTCAGCTTAATTATGACTAAAATAATTAAAATTGTACATCATGGCCGTAATTTCCATGTCTTGAGAAAGTAATAGTGATTTTAAAGTGCTGGAGGAGCTTTTAGATTGGGATAATAAGAATACTAACATTACTTAGTTTATAAATTTCCTAGGAAATTTAAAAACATTCGTAGAATGGGACTTCATGAATCGAGATTTATCTCAAAAACTGTGTGGCAATTCACCCCAACAATATAATATATGAAACGGATTCTTTTGTTTCTTTGATTTGTATTTGTAACGCGTACACCTTAATTAAAATCATGGCTTAATGAAACGTCATTTCCACAGAATTCCTACGTTTACTAGCAATTGCTACGATGGTTAATCCGTCTTGATTTAGTTTATTTAATGGGTAATTTATATTACGATATGTTACCTCTATTTATATGACATCTGTAGACAGCAGACGTATATAGTTTTAAAAACGTGTAATACATACATGAGATGTAAATAAGAGAAGCGTTACTTCAGCTATAATTCATGTGAAGCAATTATCTGTGCCTGAAGTTATATTGTTCTCATTATTTTCAATTTGTAACATACTACTTTCGAGGAGATTATTATATTGTTTGAATAATATGGCGCCGGTAGTTTCCTTTGTATTTGATATTCGTTAAATTTTCATCCCTCGGGTAAAATAGAAACACATCGTCCGCCGGCTAACTTTATAACATAATTTAAAAGCGGACATTTTGTTCTCATAAATAAAACAATCCAACCGAATCTACGCAGAGTTTGTTCCTGCTTAATGGAACTATCGTCCCATAATAATTAACGACTTTAACTAACACTATTATCTCATGAGAGACTAATTCGTTTATCTTTACTAATATATGAGAAATAATAATCGTCGAACATATTTTAATAGTATATAAATTTGAAGTTTGAAAATCTGTCAAATGAATTTAATTTATTTCTATAATATACAAAATTTGGAAACAAACAAAAGCTTTATTGTAACAATGAAGCTTGAAGCACATAACCTGCCTGTTTTAAGACATAAATAAGTAGGTACATATTGCATTAAAGGGTTTTCATTAACTTCATGATACAGTACAATAGATTATTGTGGCCAATACAGCGTGGGTGTTATAACCGCTTACTTAGGAATTTGTTTCTGTTTAAATTGTTGTTCCGTTTGCTTCAAAATATCAACAAAGTAGAAGTTGATGAAATGATTAAGTACCTTCTTTCAGTAAGCGTGTCATACCTAAATCAATCAAGTAGCCCAATTGGAATTTATTGTGAAATTTATTACATCGCTATCAAAACTTCTTAATTATTTTTGATCATAAATTATAATCAATTCAGACAAAGAAGATTTAGTGTTTTTTTGTTTTGCATAATAATGAGTTTCATGAAATATCTACAATTATTACCGTCAGAACTATGTCTCTTCTCACTTTATCCAACCTTGTATAATCTTCTTTGACTTGCATCGGTTCTTTCATTCCTCTTTTATTTTGTTAAACTCTTTTAGATTAATATTTCATATCTTACCGCTTGCCCAAAGATTCAAATAATATCTTAAAAAATAAATAAAACGTGAAGAATATTACTATACACACCTTTATTATACTGCTCCCAATGCAGCAGCTCACTTCAAACAATAGTTTCCTTAATTTACACACCAATATTATGTACCCTTTTTATTATTCCCTCGCACACAATGCTACATAGATTAGATGGTGAATATTTATTAGAGGAAATTGTGTAGGAAACGCGCTGAGACTATTTATAATGCAAAATGCGAACGTATAAAATAGCGTGTGTATATCACCAAAGTACCACTTAAAGACGTATATCTATTTATGTTTGTGTTCAGACACTACAGAGTATTTGAGGGCTTACGTGGGAATGGAAAAAAAGGTTAAAAGTTACTTAGGCTACACTCGAAAAGGGTTCAACGATTCGCATATTTTTGTATAAAAGCTATTGTCATTATAATCGGATCGCTCCGGATTGTATCGGATCGATGTTTGTAAGTTTTACAACACACCAGCTCACAAGAGCTCACTGCTTCATTTATCCATGTTTTTGTTTCGTTAGCTACAGAATACGAATCTTTATTTTGTACCGCTAAATACTCTCGAGGGTAGTTCGAAGTAAAACGTAAATTATCTGTTTTATTTATTTTTGTACTTGCAAACTAATATAGAATATGTAAGTTAAATAAACCTTACCTAAACCTTACCTTTCCTATTATAATAAAATAGTATGTAACAAACATTACCACATAACAAAATATATTTTAATATAATAATATCATTTTTAATGATATTATTATTTGTAGATTTGACCGACCAAGTCGGTCAAGTATTCTTTACCTTATTAGATTAAAAAAAGGTTTCATTTTCATAGTATCGCTTTAACATAATATTGATTGAAACAATGAAAGCTGTGTAAACAGTAATCTTAGTCCGGGCGGTTTACTGTTAAGTGGCTCGCACTAAGTCTGGCGGTTTTATGGTGTCGTTGTATTCGCCCAGTGGTTTTATGCCAATGGCCATCGAGTCGTTACGTTCGTGGCTACATTGCGTACTATCCCGATTGTCTTACTGCCCGTAAGATAACCGTTTTATTGGACATTCCCTGTATTTGCACTCTCCCAACGCGGGACATTTACCTGACTTTCAGTTTCAAAGGTCAGACCACTTACCCGACGGGGCCTAATGTAATTTAAAGTTTAAAATTTCTGAATTCAAAATCATATCTTTCAACTTTACAGACTAAAATCGTTAATGACTAACATTTCAAATGTAAATAGAGAGAGAATAAATCGCTACGATTTTTCAGATTTATGAATTTTAACCTTACTACGTTTTTAGTTCATTATATCGTTATTTATAAAAGTATTTTCAATTTGAAAGCTTCTATAGATATTTTAAAATTCTCGTCTGAAATCCAGTCTGCTTTAGGTCCATATGTCTCATGAATTATTCAAGTCGGGCCGTGGTGTGGCCCGCCCGGTGACATATACGAGTATGTGTTATGCAGACCTGCCTGCGAACAGAATGATGTACCTGCCTTTTTATTACTCCACGAAAAGAATTAATCTAACTCACAAAATTAAGTCACAAAATTAAGAAAAACAATTTATATGTACTATTTTATTATGTAAATATCAGATTCGTGCAGATTTGGCGAAAGTTACCAAATTTAGTACAGTACATTTATTACTTACGATTTTATGTTTTATGTGTATAATTAGTTTATATTCTACATAATATGTTATCGAATAAGTTGCATACCACCGTCTGATTTACCTTTGTTCTTTTCTTTTTACTGTCTTTATTAAGGGAAGAGATCACTCTTAAGTGATAAGGTCGCGTGTTACTTATGTATCAAATCTAATTTTAAATATGTACATCATAACAAAGTTTGAATAAAGAAATAAATAAAAATAAATATGCTACAATAAAAATAACGACTACAAGATATGAATACCTTATCATCCATAATTCAAGAATAAGCAACCTTCAGTGATTACATTTCTAGGAAAAACTCTTCATAGAGGAATGAACAACATTAAATTATCTCCATAATTTAAGAGTGACATTTTTCTGTATTGACTAGACAACTATTGAAAGATAAAAATGAATGAATGGAAAATAAAAATGACTTAAAGAAATATCATCAGTGACGGGAAGTTGTTACTCAATGCTTGTTGAACTTGAGTGAATAAACTTATCCTTATTTAAACGAGTCAGCGACTGAGTAATGCGGGTTCTTTATGTGGTGTAGATAAAACCTTCGTATCGCATTCACCACTCGATCAAATTAGAAGATTCTAGAAAAGACTCGGCACTTCACCTACGGATTAGATTTTATGATTATTGGTTATTTTTCTATGCTTTAGTACTGGTGTTTCATGTATTATATGTTCTAAAAAAATAAGCAGTTTACCGCAACCTTCAAATACATGAGCTAAAAAATGAAAAATAATAATAGCTATTCTTACAATTTCTTTTATATGTCTTTATACAATATGCCAAAACTTAACAAGACAATATGCTTGAAAGATACCTTAATTCAGTTATAAAGATAGTGTCTTGTAACAAGTTCATAGGAGTCGATTAATGTTTGGTGGTCACGCAACAATTTGTTTAAGGAAAGGTGTCAGAAAAGTGATAATTTACTATGGTAAGTTAAATGGAGTAGGATGTGCCTGCGAGATATATGGAGGGATAAACGCGCGCCATGTCAGGCTTACAGTGTTATATATGGGCCGTTCAATAGAAAATTTATACACCTATCACTCTTAATGGACAATTAGCCTCTAATTAGCATTGTTTAGGTGCTGTGTGCTCATTCGGGCAACTCTATGGGGAAATATGAGGACGCAGTTTTGGAATGTTCTTTTCTGGTTTATAAATCGGTTTATATATAAAGGGGATTTATGTTATTAACTATTATACTATTAATACTTATTGCATATAAATTATTTTGTTAAGTACTGTCAAATTTCTAGGTTTGCTTAAAAATTGGTTGGTGTAGAATGTTAGTAAATTACCATTCAATTATTTTGTAAATTTCAAAACTGTCAACAACGTTTATCATATTCTTCTGTATATAAAACGTTATAAACAATTTAGCTTGAATCGCTATATATAATTTCATTCGCTAATAAAATGCTCATTTTATATTTTACACGCATTCAAGCTTCATGCAGCTTGCGTGATCCATCATCTTAGTGACTTTTCAATTTTCTTGGTATAATATTAATATATTATAACTATATAGAAAGGTAGGGTGCGTACATGTCTAATATTTAATTAAGAAAAACTGTTTTAGTGTGTTGAATGATAATACCTACATTCGCACCAATAAACGGTGACAATGAATTCAACTATAGAAATTCCGGAAAGAATAATAATAGTAAGAAAAAAGTCTTAAGGATTTATTTATTTATAATAACCACTTTCATGGTCTGCTATTTTCATTGCATCCGCTATCGAATTGTGTCGGTGCCGTATGTGTCATGTTTTGGATGAAACAGGCTCCTGAAAAACAGTATTTTCTATCTTGGGAGCCTGGATAATTTTTTTTTGTAAATCACCTTATTATGGACATAAATTATTATTATTATTATATTATTATCTACATCCTGGTAATTTATACTATTTCGTAAATTCGCAAATATAAAAAGGATTTGTAATTAATAGATATAGATATTATTACATATTCAAATATAAAACCTATGATGCTCATTTACAAAAGCTTTTCATATTTAGCTTAGATTAGTTAATTAATTATTGCCACGAAGAATGCCTTAACTGGTCGCCAGCACAATATTAGATTATTATCATATTATTATTATTATAGTATAAATAATACAACTTTCGATAATTATCGATTTAATACTGCAACTGATTACGGTGTATTGACAAATGAATCGTTTCATTTATGATTATATTGGAAAAATGCGATTATTCCATATTATATCGTGGTATTTTTTCATAAAGCTGGAAACCGATTATAGTATAATAATTTTTATTTTCCTTTGAATTTTTTTAGAAGAAGTAGAAAATAATATTTTGTTAGGAAAGAAAAAATATTTTCGAAAAACAAACGAATATTATTACTTCTCGATGAGTGACTTAAGATTATTTTCACATAAATGCAATGCAAGAAATATTATTTTTTACTAAAAAATAATAATACTATAAATTTTAAGCCCATGAGTATATGGGCTATCTATATCTATTGAATTAATATTTATTATTATAAGTAAGCCACGGGCTCTTTAGATACCAGAATGAAAAATGTTGTGCTAACATCATGTTTGTTTGAGCGTAGCTGAGCGATGCCCTTCGTGTAATTTATTACATGTGATAAATTTTGCTTGCAAAGATACTGCGGAGAAAACATATGCGACAATTGACAATTTGACACCACTCGATAATAATTAATTGGCGATACTTGTGTTGGAAGTTTTTGTATGTGACGATGTTCAAATAATTATGTTTCGTTGGAAATGGGGTGTACATGACATACTATTGGAAGTTAATAATAAAAATATCCGCAGAAATACGTAGAACTTATAAAACTAATTATATAATAAATGTGCTCCTACATTTTAGAGTCTTTTTATTAAGAGCAATCTTTTTCACGACGGTATAAATGTAGTAACGAGTTTCGTTTCAAACTTGTGTTTAAAGTCGTATGAAACGGAATTACCTGAAGCGATGTCGTTTAAAGCTCTTTTAGAGCCGTGTTACGTGTTACAGTGAGTTTGATTTAACTTTTGCGACATTTCGGTGACGCGTGTAATACACTGTAATGCTAATTGAGTAGTGTTCATATGTTTCGTTACATATACCACAGAAACAAGTATTTAACTCACGAACCGTGTATTTCACTGAAGTTTTATTTTGTCTGATGAACGTTTTTTGGTACTCAATAAAATTACTTAATAACGATTATAAATACCTAATAATAATTAGGAAGG
>JADANM010002527.1:6374190-6392053 GCA_026213755.1 Eurema hecabe
TCAAACATACTAAGATTTGCGTGTTACTTTAAAAAACTAATTTTTTTGCGTTCCGTAGGTGTATTAAAAATAGGACTATGAAAAGGCATAAGTACCTACAAGTTTATTTTTATGTGTGGGCTGCCATTATTCTCGACGAAAATGGAAAGAAAGTTAAAATAAAGAGTAAGTTAAGGGTATTTGATGCTGTAACTGCTCACAAAAGGCTTATTACTATGCAACAAGAAAGCAGTTTAAGGAAATTTAAGGTGTTCTGTAAACAAATTGTAACAATTCTCGAGCTATGAACGCGTAAAAAGCTACGATTATGAACGTTTTCCGGTGAGCAAAATTTTTCTTTAACTTTTTGTTGCTGCAAGCTAAATTTAATATTTATGGATGTCATTTTAACAAAATTTTCTTCACACACTTACTTTTGAAACCTTATTTTATGTGAATAGTAAAAGAAAATCGCAATGCGTTAAAAATGTTATTTCTACAATGCGTCCTCCTCGTTTATCTTCTAATAAACTATAGTTTACTAGAAGATACTATTTTATAAAATAGTGAACTTATAACGATAAATAGGTACAATATAATATATATCCGATAGAATTAAGAACAAGTGTTGGCTATTGTTAGCCAAAGTTCCTTACAATTCTATTGTATATGAGCTAACACGGTCTCGAATGAAAACCGTTCGTATACGTATTCCCCTATATATTATGACATTGTAAGGTAACCGGCAACAAAGCCGCAATTCCTTTGTTACAACTAAGGCGAACCGAATTTGAGATTTTAATTAGCATATTTGTATGCGTAAGTTGGTAGTTCAGATGGATACGTGTAGATGAGTTGGTTCAATTCCACGAGTTGAGTTGGAATTTTCGACCGCACATTCTCGTACCAGTAATATCTTTTTATGATTAACACGAGCTCTCTGTTAATAATAATTATAAAATAGATATATAACGTAATATGTGTAATTTCTACCAATATTAAATTGGAAAACACATTTTAAGCCTGAATATCGGTCAGTATTAAAAAAATATCAACATCAGACGCGAGGTAGTTCAATTTACTGTCGGTTTCATATCAGACGGTTTGATTGAAGCGTGAAAGCTAACATGGAACGAACGAGTAATTTATGAATCCCGTGCTCCATTCGATTACAATAACATATACGGTATATCGAGAGTCGTTCAAAAAGTTGATGCAAAGTGAGAGCACGAGGGTTGCTTTGAGTGTTTCATCGAATCCTGCAATCATACACATTTAACCAATACACACCGTACTTCAAGCAATGCGTCCTTAAACTTTGGTACGCAAGCGTTTTGCGCTAAACTTTAAATATACGACGCGATTAATTCAAAATTTCAATCATTGAAAAGAATTTCTAAAAATTCAACGTTGCTCGAAACTTTACGGATAAGGCATTTAAGAATTTTTCACTTAAATTTAATATCAGAAAAAATTCCGCGAAATTTTTCGGAATTCGATTATGCTAGGTGTACTCAAAACTTCAATCTTGGGAAAAGTCCTTTCATAGGAGCGGTATTATGAAGACTGTGGATGAAAGGAGTAAATGGTGTGAAATAATCTTAGCTCTTAGTTCTACGTAGCTGAAAACGAATTTATTGCTTCTCGAATCGCGATACCCAGAGCGACCCATTTTATTGATACCTTAATACCGATCCCAATCTCGCACATGTCTGTAGATATTTACCGTAACCATTGACATATTTTCTAAATCGTTGAACAAATTTTACCATGCATATTGTGCAGTGTACGACAAACAATGGTAAAAGAGAAAACAAGGTTTTCAACGTGACACGAAGCGAAAAAGGGAAAAAGTTACAATGCCGTTAAAACTTGCACGTCATGGGAATGAATAACGCATGCGATGAACGTTTTTATTATTTCAGAACAGCTTTGAGTAACTGTACGATCTGCATTGTTGTTCTAAATACTACAAGTAAACATTTATCGATATGATATATCAACGAACACAATTTTAAACCGAAAAGAAAGAATTCTAAATTTTATGCAATTTAATCTCTATTTATTAAACTTTTTGTCAACTTAATATACGCAATAAAAAGCTTAATCAATAAAATGAGGGACTCAGCCGGAAAACTTGAAAATAATAGATTATTGTTATGAAAGAGATCGTTATAAGATTGGGGTCCAAACAATTTCATTTAAGATCATTATGGTATTCTGTGCGCTTTTATCGAGTCGCTTCGTGAAAAGAGGTAAGGGGAACGTATATAATAACGAAACATAATAAAGTTATGACAAAAACATTTTTACAGACTTTCATCTAAACTAAAGAAAAAATATATTTTTTATCGATATCCTGTCGAGAAAAATGGTACAAAAATAAATAATAACAAATATACCCAATAAATAATAGGAATCTTATTGGAAACTACTCAGTCATCCATATAGGTATTATATACTAATTTTTATTTAGCTAAAATATGATCTACATCAGCACGATCTTTAATTATACAATTCATAGAATACTTGTAATTTTGATTTTTATTGGGCCAAAGACATTTCAAAGATGTTTTATATTGATATTCGAAAATGTAGACTATTTGACCTGAATAATCAAATAGATAATTCTATTTGATTATTCAGGTCAACCTTTTATTTGATTATTATCATTAGAGGTATTTTTATACTTTAGGAGTATTATTTTATAATTAACTCTGATTATATATAATGAATAATACTTTCTTTGATTTTAAAAACCATTAAATCATTTTCAAATCCTATACCTACTCTCCTTTTATAACAATTTATTCCATTATATTGTAGTCCCTAATTGTTTTGTTATTTTATCATTTGCTTCAACGTTGAGGCGTTCTAGGTTTATAAAAAAGGTTGCTCTGAGCACGTTTCATAAAGCGAAACATTAAAATAAATGGACTGGTAGGTATCTTCCATTCGCATGTTTGAATAATTCATGTTCACAATCTATAAACCAGACAGCAAAGAGCATTTTACAAAACACACAAATTTTATTGATCTCCCGAGCGCTGTTTGTACCTTCGCGATAAAATATTCACATTTCCTTCGTATTGTACCTTATAATTTAAATGAATTACGATAACGCTATACGTATCTAGAATTTAATTCGTAAATCAATCACCAACACCTCAGATAATATGCCTCTTTCTTTGCATTCCATACAATTTTAAATCCTTTAAAATATAATATAAGATATTTTCATTTTCTTACATTTTCATTTTGGAGTGGTCTCCGACGTCATAAAACTAGTTTCGTGGATGAAGAAACGATATATAATAATCTATTGACAAAATGTCCAATAATTATTGCTACATATTTATATAGGCTGTACCTTTCCTCGCTGTAACCTTTTAACGTACACCTATCCTATTCTATATCTACCTAAAATCATAAGCATCGACATCCTTATACTTATCGTATCGAAATCGATCCAGCTGTTATCGAGTTGTGCACTTTTACACATTTACACATTTAGCGATTCATTTTTAAATTATAATCATAGACAGAAGGTTTGTTAAAAGCTCTATTAAGTATATTACATTTAACACGCAGACCAATAATTTTCGACCAAACTATAAGTAGTTGATAATATTATAATGAAGTCTATTATTAGTTATATACCTTATACAGTAGTTAAAGTGTAGAAAGATAACTTCTTTGTTATTAACCTACCAACTAAATATACCAACATACATGTACGTTTCGTATAGATTTAATTATTTTTTATTTTTTTTATTTAAACATTTACAATTTAAGTGATCACCCGACCACTGAACTAGTATAAAATACTGTGTCCCAGCAGTCGGGTCCTTCCCAATGTAATTAATTTAAAATAAAGTAAAAAATTAAGAAAAAAGAGTGAGTGTGTTTTTTATGTGAGTGTGAGTGTGTAGTATGTGTGTGTGTGCGCATATGTTAGAGTTAAAGTATAAAACTATCTATTAAATATTACATCTACATATTATATATTATATATTATATTACATTTTACATATTAGGCGAAAATAAAGCGTCTTGGAAATCACAGTCTGAAGTATCCAGGAGCCATTTTTTGAAAAGTGAGCGATACTGGATTCATTTAATTAATTCAATTATTAATAACTCAATCCTATTGTGTATTATTGATGGTATATGGTAGGTTCGTTTGTTGATATGTCGATATATTGTATGTAATACACAATAGCTACATGCTAATAATTGTATGTCATTATATCATTCACTGACATATCAGTAAACTCAAATACAATAGAAATATCTAACTCACTATTTTAATCGTCGCATTTCGGCAAACATTTTAACGAATAGGTTATTTTTCTTTTCACTGGTTGTCTTAAAGCAATCACTTCTTAATGACTAGGCGTTATAATAATTTAAGTAAAATCCAGTGATACCCGAACATTATATTAACGGTTTATCATATTTTGTCAATTTTGTCAAAACAAGGTTTAAACAACAATTGAATGAATTGTCACAAAACATTCTTGTGTATAATAAATGATATTGAAGCACTTAAACGTTTGTAGCAATTTATTTTGATAAATATTTTTTAAAGATCACATTTATGGATTCATCGAGATGTTGTATGAAATTATTATTCATTATTTAATATTATTAATACTCCATATTTATCTTGCTCACAGCTACAGTAGGAGTTCCATAAAATCAAAAAGGATAATTTTGATTGTTACAGACGTATGCATGAGTAAAGTTAATAAAAATAGAAAAAGCTCCCTCAGTAGGTCTTCCCCGATGGATACTATCTGGTAACTGCAAGAATGGGATGAATAGTTTTGTTCTAGATACGTTCCAACGAAGATTGCAGCGCCACTTAACATCTGGGGACCAGTAGCCAATCGAAAGCTTAGTAATAAAAAATCCATTAGCGAATGATATCATTCACCTCAATCTTATCGCCAATTGCCTTCCATTTCATATAAAATAAATGCAATATACAAAAATGAACGCAAATGAAACAGTAGATTGTACCGATTTATTTTTCACATTTTGTCTACACTGTTCCTCGCTGTATGACAAATCGTTTGGCACCTTATTTGTCACTGTGTCCGTGTTGTTATCCGTGTATTTGTTATGTTATAGCCATTTTATATAATATACGATAAGCGATATTGTTTCATTTTATATGGTTTTTCGTACATATTAACAAATTATAAAATGATACGAAACTTTTATATATCAAACTGTTTATATTAGTTATGTTTATTTAATTGTAAATGATCCTAGTAGGAAAGTAAAATATACGGAGCCTTGTACCGTATAGATAGCATACATATTGAGCTGAATTAATTTGTCGTCTTCTCTTTATATTCATTTCTCGTTCTAATTAAGTATTTCTGGAACCACTTCCGGACTAGCAACGCATCTTACAAATTGGTTTCTGTGGATGATTGAATAAATTACATGCGGTTTACTAATACTTAGTTTTGTACTTTCCAAAACTGAATACTTATCATAATTTAATTCTATTTTACAATTTTTGAAAAAACCTAATTTACAATTTAAATTTTACTAAACTCAATTCGAAACATATTTGCTTTTTATTGCAATTGTTAGCTCGTAACTAGATTTAACAAGAATTTAATTACGTCGCTCTCGACACATGTGTACATAACTGTATCTAACGCAAACGAGAAACTGGAATAAGCTTCCGTACATTTTCATTTATGTTCTGTATTTCTGTTTGTGTTTTTCACTCACTTTTTAAGAATAAGGACCCATGTCACGTTCCTACTAAGTAAAAGGTACCTTTCTTAAGTTTTATTTAAACGGGAAATCATATTACCGGAGTGTACCTGCCTATTAGAGTAGTTAATTTTGTGTTAAATTTAATTAAGAGCATTATTTAAGAGCTGTCCGAGTTTGAGAAAACAGTAAAGTTATTTGTTGGAAAGCCCCAATTAAGGGCAAAGCTTTCTGGACTTAATCCAATAAACCTACTCATTTAGTGAACGGAATGAAAGGTAAATAATTTTAGGGCGTCGGGTCGCGTATTGTACGACAGAGTTTCGCTTCACAAATGAAGGGCTACAATCATATAGGAGTTCCATAAAAGCTTAACAATAAGGATAATTTTAATTGTTACAGACGTATGCGCGAGTAAAGTTAATTTAATTTATAATTAACATATTATACGACCGGAAGAAACAATTGCTTTGTATACTTTAATGTATTATTTTATTACAATGGGTTCTACGACACATACAAATACGATGGAGCATTCTTATGTTTTGTTTTATTGAGGTACAATGTAATATCGATAGGTGTCTCACTTAACAAAACTAATTCCGAACGAGCTAGGTAAAATATTTATTTAATAATCTAGTTACCCGCTTTCTCAGATGTTTCTTCGGTAACTTCTTCGGACACAAACTGGTTTCACCTTAAGGATATTTAAACTCCAGGAATTTCCAATATTGGTATCCTTAGATTAAATTTTCATCATCTTCTATTTAATTTCTGCGAAAACGATCGATATTCAGTATATTTGATATTCAATTACTCGTATAAGTTAAAATATAAAGATGAAAATGTTTTATCGATGCCTACCTGTTTATAATGCGGTCGTCATGAAATAGGCAAAGGAATACGTCAGTGTATTGTATAAATGTAGGTATTTCAATTGTTTGCACCAAAATTGATTAAACAATGCAACGTAGAATCTAATTAATGCGACGCATGATAAAACGCGGTGATTTAGTATTATTTGATCAGTGTTCTATATCGAGCTACATTTTCTATTTGAGGCTCTTATTAACCTTATATAGAGAATAAACGGATGGATTTATAAGATAACGTTGTTCTTTACAACGATTTGAACGTTGTATGAAACAGACTAATTAATTATCATTATAGTTTACTTAGTTACTACAATACACATATAACTCTTATCACCTAAACACAGAGTTTTAATTGCCAAAGACAATACCCAAGGGTTTAGTGGTGATGAAAAGTCTTAAACGACCACACCTACATTCTATTTATATATTCAGAGTTTAAGGACGTGGGCGATATAACTGATCGCAAATTATTCACCATTTGATGCAAGCACGTACAGCACTCTTATTAAAGATATCTTCATTATATGCAGAATAGTCATTGCATTGCAAAACATTGGTTGGAATTTTTATACTCAAGCAATCTTCTGAGAAATCGCTTCAAATGACAGTCATATACTAAATCAAGGCAGAAAGGCATGGCTCAAAGAAACAAGATTAAGTTTGTCCGTGTAAAATTTATCTTACACTCCCAAGTTATATAAGTCTTATAGCGAGCAGTTAGTGCGACACGGCGAGCGGCAATCGTAGCTGATAAAAACTTCTTACTCTGCAAACATCCGGGCTTTGGCACACTCAATTACTAGAGTTTGTTGCACTGTATTTTTACATTTTCTACCCTGCGGTTTTATATATGCGGGTATTTATTTTTAAATTAGATACCCACTTTATTATTTATGATAGTAAGTATCTAATGAAAAACATGTGTAATTTTTTCAAAGTAAAATAATACTTGGTTATATATGTAACATAAAATTAATAAATTTTTTTGCATAACTCGTAACATTTGAACCGAATTCGATAATTTACTTCACTGCTTTTCGTAATGAAGTAAAAATTGGTAATTATAGAGTATATGGTTGCAGGTAAGATAGGTATAGCGTGAACTGCTTGAACAAAGTTGCTTCGGGTCAGCTCAATCAAAAATTATTTTGTACTCATTGTGAAGTACTGTTTATTTGACCTTTTAGTGATAAATTTGTCGTCTTGATGAATGAAACATTTGTTTCAAAGGTTTATTAGTAGGACGATGTGACATGGTACAGGCTAGTCAGTAAACAGACGATCACACATCGTTTAATTGTATTTTCCCACTTCTGCAAAGTCCTAGATTGATAGGAGCTCAAACGTTTGAGCTTTTTAGTTCAATTTAAAAACAATTGTCTACTATTAAATAATACAAAGAATAGTATTAAGTAGTTCTAGTACATTTTTTCTATCCTTCTGTTTCATTTTTAACATAGATTACATTGTCGTTTTTTCGTCATCAATTCTAAGCTCCACTACAAAAATAACTTGTTTTTCTGGGTGTGCCAGTGAAGTAATTAAGATTCTTGTCTTAAATACAGGCATTAAAAAGAGCTTTGAGATGATCCTGTATCCCAAATGTAAGTCATACGCAAACTCAATATGAACCATACTCTTCCTACTTATTATAATTAATCAAATCTATGCATCGTTCACAGCTGTCTGCAAATTAATTATGTCCAACTACGCATTTTATTTTGTTAATTGCAGTGGTTATTGAGTGCAGTCGCGTACTGTTGTGTTATTCCAATTTTTATCAATTATGAAATTGAGTTTTATGTGACGTCAGTTTTATATTATTTTTGATTATATTTGGGAATTTTATAATTCAAAAACTAACCTCTAGTTTTTTTGAATCTAACGGGATTTATAAAATTTTCAGTAATTATGTTATTCACTTAAATAGGCGTCATAAAAGACATATAATAAGAAAAATTGTATAACTGATCGAAGGTATATTTTATTTTATCCAGTAAAATAATGAAATCATGTTAATATAAATATCAATTTATTATTTCTTACCTACGTGTAGTTTCAACAACGGCTAATTTTCTTCGACGAATTCCTATTTAAGGGTAATTATGAGTTAATATGACTGGAATTACCGAAAATATTCCTTAGAAATTTACTTAATTTGTTGTAGATCTAATTAAAATGATATTGACTGTAATTTAATAATACTGAAAGAATGTAGGTATTGCTCGTCTTTATATGTCGAGAAATTTAAAATTTAAATATTTACGTATTTCTTATATTATTAACATTTGTCTTGAATTTCTTTATCTATTTAAAAATCGCATCAAAATTTTAAAACTTTAAGCATACAATATAGTGACAGCCAGACAGTGGAAAACGTCGTTACACTATCTGCTAATTATTGTAAGCCATCATTTCACTGCCTCAAACTAGTCTTTATTTGTTGTTATTATGTTATTTTTTAACAATTAATATAAAAGATTGACTTTAACAAAGTTCACCTAACACAAATACTTGCAAGATTATTATAGAAAACTGCATTTTATAGAAACTAAAATAGGATCAGTAGAGTCTTAAGCGTATTTTGCATACTATTTTGAATCGTCCAATAAAACATTTGCACATCTCCCAAGCCACTTTATGAAGATAATACTTGAAGACATATTTTGCGTGAGGTCTCGGGCGTATTTTCTGCTTTTCCTTATTTCCCTAGGGATAAGTCAACTACAGAGGACATAAGTTGTACCGATACTGGAAAAATAGAACCGAGATGGAGATACAGTAAACTATAGTAAAATCCCTCGATATTCTGAAGATGCCCAAGTTTAGTTTATTTAAATTGTTTCCTCTACAAAATTTGTCATTGCGATCTGATACTAGTTACAGTGAAAGTGCAGACGATATGTGTGTGATACCAGTTACAGTGAATGTGTAGACGTTTATCGTTCTCCTAATGATTACATAATGTGAAGTTTTTTATTTCTTTATTTATTTATATGGGACATTTAGTAGTTGTAACATCAAGATAAAGAGCATATAAATTAATTAATAAGTTACGTTTTACCGATGCACAACACTTAAAAAATGTCACAGCATGCACCGCAAGTGACTGTTACAGTTATTATTCTTGTATATGAAGAAAAAGTCTTTCAAGTTTCACTTCCAAAAGTAGCACATATGCGCAAAAGAAGATAGTTAATGATCTTTTTTGAGTTAAATGTAATGTAGCGTCGAATATTATTAACCAACAGGTTCCTTAGTACCTTGGTCGATATAAAATCAATAAAACCCATAGTATGTTATTGTGAGTATCTCCGATCAGATACTATGAGGATTTTGTCATTTGTTAAAAATGTGTAATAAGATATCATAATATAAAATAAGACCCGGAAATAATAGAAAGAATTAATGATATTTTCCCGACCACAAAAAAGATATCTTCCCGCCTACGTGTGCAAAAAAAGAAATGTTCGGTAAACTCAAGTTTGATTAAACTGTTAGTCATGCGTGATCCACTTAAACAATGTGCCCCTTGTTGATCAATGTCAGCAACAAATGCTCAACGTTCTCTACATTAAAATCCCTTGTTGTAATAAACATTCTCAATTTCATTTGGTTTATTGAATTATGATTAAAAACAAAGACCCAACAATTTCAACACAACGATATTTTATTCAAAACCATCAAAGGGGCCAAAACAAAGTGAATATGTGAATTCCCACAGTTAGAAATTTATTTATTTAAGTAGATTGACTCAAACAAAACGATATCATTTAAACCTATTTTAATTTTTAGCCAGCTTGTACTAATCTGTTTAAATCTAAATAGTAAAGAAATATTAAATAAAATATCAATAATACCTTACTAGTAAAAATTCCGCTAAACCTCAGTACAAAACAACACGCTATGAGGGACATTGTATGTGTATTAATAACGCAAATTTTGCAATATTCCATGCCATACGTATGTAATCCGCAGCGGGGTGATGCCAAGCTAATAAGATTAAACGTTCCTTCTACAGTAAAATTAAGTAAGCAACGCGCAGAATGAGGTATGTAATGTATACTGCCAAATTCACTGCACAGAATTGTAGGATCTCGTATCCCTAATTAAACTTTAAATTTATATCAGGAATTAATATCACTTACAAATACGAGTATTAAACTTAATGCAAAAACGTTATCTTACCCACGAATAATAAAAATTGTTAGACAGAAAATATTTTTCTAAAAACCAATATTTTTAAAGACTAGACATTAATGCTTGCTAAAAGATAATTAAGCGTTGAGTGAGAGCAAATTGTTATTTTATAAACCGTATCAGTGCTTTTTCTTTAAAATAAAAAACTTTTTGAAAAATTATATAGAGAATCCATCTTAAATGCTAAACTTTTTATATTACTTTATTACCTTATAATAAAAAAAGTAACATTTATTGTATCGTATTATTTGCTAATATGTAAACTCGACTCCTATAATGTCGTTCGTTACTCACGTATCCACAAAATAAACAAAAATGAGTTACCTATTCATAGCTTCAAATTTCAGACAGCAATGCAATGCATTCTATAGACTTAAATCGGGTTAAAACAGCGCGTAACAGTGAACAATATTAACAAAACAAAAACATATTTTCATCATAGAACTATGAAATATTTTTCTCTCGACTCAATCTAGTTTTGTATTTTAATTTTGCAGATATCCTCAAATGACATATTTTTAAAACAATTAAATTAATAAGTCTAAAGTTTATAAATATATATGTAGCCACAGCTACAAGTATATGTAACTAATGCGGTAGTAACTATTCCCGGATACTTCTTAACATTATTATGACAAGGATTGTGTTCAAGCAAGTTTTGTTCCGACTACGGCGCATCGCCAGCGAGCGCCACAAATAACGTAAGCATTTAGAAAATAGATTAAACAAAGACACACGACCGTGTGAATGTTTAAAGGAACGATATCCACTTGGCGAATTATTGCTGTCCCATTTTCGCGGTTTAAATAATTTGGCTAAAGTTCATTCTATATTCAACACCCTTGTTATATGGGATATCCCCGTGTGTCCATTGTACCTAGTGTTTTTTAGATTTTAGATATATATAATTTTAATATGACAGTTTTAGATAGTACAGGATTTTATTTTTTATCTTGATATATTCAAATATGTGTAGTCAAAATCTAGTGCCTTCATAGTGAAGCTTGTGCCATGTATTTTGATGCAAATATCCCATTGAGTTCGTTGTTAGCATATATTATGGATTGCCACTTATCAATAATGTATAATAATATGTTTAAGTCATGTATACTAATGTGCAAATATGTACTATATATATTAAACCGCTACAAGCTAATAAAAATGTATAATGCGACTTTTATTCAGTCTATTGCACAAAATATTTTAAAGCTGTAATGTAATACAACGTTAACGATCTAGTTTTTTCAAAATTTCAATTGGAACGCGCATAAACCTCGCTTACAAGTGGGAATTGACATTTCAATTAAATTTATATTTTAGTACTATTCAAATTTCATTTCGTATTCGTAAAGTGTAATTAATGTCTGTTAAATGTTTAAAATGTTAAACACTTAACGGCTTTTTAACAAAAACTAACAATAGAAACAATTAATGTGTACTAACTAAAATATGGATTACAAACAACTATTAAAATAGGTCTGGGTTTTGGTGTAATAGAACGAAATTACAAAACGATTAACGTTGAAATTGTTCTAAAAACTTATATAATAACTACCTAAAACTATATAACTTATTAAGGGAATGCGGGTAAAATCTTAGAAGTTCCGGAATTTCAAGAATCATAAACCACCATGAACAAACTTGAGCCAGTATAAAGTTGATGTCTTAACACACGTGTATGCAGAGGCTCTGTCGTCGGTGTTTTACACATTATCGGAGTCTTCTAACTAATCGAGAACACGGGCTTCGGCATGTACTTTGTTGTATTTAATTTATAATTCCCATACACCAATCTGTAGGGATACCGTCCTATTACGCAGACTCCAACGAGATCCCTGTTCCAGTAAACTTCGGAAGTGGGAAGATAGCGGTCGCCCCGATCGCTCCCGTCTGTGTTTCTAACTATACCGAGTCGAGTCGCGCTGCGCCCACCGAATAGTTAGCGCTCTAAATTCGACATAACTGACGTTCTGTTTTTAAGTGTGTTGCCGTTTCTGGATATTTTTTTCAATCTCTAATAACGGGTAAGTATGTTAGTTTATTTTTAATTTTTATATTAAACGACTTACATTTAAACAAATGTGCTATTACATTATTTATAAAAATAAATAATACGACAAACAAAAGACGTATGTAACAATTTTACACGAATTTATGGCATACAAAAAAGTTTGAGCCTGTTCCCAGTTCATTTAACACGGTAAAACCGACAATAACAGCAGCCAAATTAAAATGCAAATGCCTCATTCGTTGCAGTAATGTTGCACTGAGTGCTTTTATTACGGTACTTCATATTTTAAATTCAGTTTTCCATAGTGTTTTATATAGCATTTTCAGAATATTATTCATCCAAAATTGTATTTTAATAAAATTATTTTGTTTTCGTTTCATTATCAATGTATGTTTTGACTTCGCGCTTGTAGTTTATTATAGCGTACCTCGAACGACATTAGCACAAGAACGTACCATACATATCTAATGAAACCTTACAGTAAATATATTGTTGTCTTTTGTATTCCTTTCACTGTATTAAGCAAGGTATCATTTTAAGCTTAATTGTTTACCACATTCGTTCCGTCTCTACACACTTGTATACTTACGGAAGTGATAATAGTTCAGGGTTTGTAATTGTGTCATTTGAAGCAATCGGATTTAAGATAAATTGTGTGTTTTCATATCGTACTCTGACAAATCCTGTGTTACTCGGGGCGTTTATCTCGAGAGGATAAGCGCCATTGTCGAGCGCCGAGAAGACAACGGGACTTTCCTTACCAAACTTTGTAAATAAATAAGAATTTTCTTTTTCAAAATTTTCTTCGTAATTTTGTTTCAACGAACCGTGTGTTAACAAACAAACACAATTGTGTTTGTTTTTTAAATTACGAGAAATTGAAATTCTCAATCCTTAGATTAGGATTTTATTTTTATATGAGATATACCTAACTGTAATTATTTCTCTCTATTAAACGAATCTTTACCATCAAAATCCCTGTAGGACAGATATCGATTAAACCAAAAATGACAGAATATATTATTAGGATTTAACCTACACCCAATTTTACTTTCATTTTTTATTCGGAAACGATCAAAATACTCGAATAATTTCTTGTACCTTTATTCCTTCAAATCTTCATTTATATCGAAGCATTTTCAGTTCGTTCATTCCGCTACAATTCTCTAGCACTTAAGTGACTGCTCTATAAATAATTTCAAACGTGTTCTAAAAAGGACGTTAATCTAAATGAAGACTTAGTAGTAGTAAGTACAGAAAACTCCTCTATATTTGAAACAACTACAATTTATACAAGAATATTTTTATATTAAAAGATTATATACAGGGTTGATGCGACATATGGGCATTAAATTAAACCACGTATATAAAATGTACCTAATACTACTGTCGAATAATTCAATTTTTTTTTACAGAAAAATAAAAAAGTTTTTTTTTCGAAAAAAGTAAATAGTTTATATATCATCGTCGTATGAAAACACCATTTATAAATATTTACACTGACCTGGTGTAATCTGTGCTCAATGCGGCATCGTCGCATAATTTTTTCTTAAGATACCGCCGACAAGCTTCAATATATTTTATTTATATTACGTGTTTAAAGTTTCAACTCACCCGCACAATATTGATATGTTATTTATATTAGTAAACGTGTAGTTATAGCACGACGTCGTAATTTTCTTTCATAATTTAATCACAATGTTTTTCAATATTAACTTTTTTGTTTATGAAATGCGATCTTTTATTTAATTTATAGTGTTCATATCGGTAGCATACACTTCACCCGTAAATCAATATCATACCATGTACATTTAATTGTTCTACCACTGTCCACAATAAAAAACCTCTAATAATCTCACAATATGTATCAAAAAAGCGCGGGCGCATCTCGTTGCGTAACGTCCATGCCGAATCGATAACATATTTGCACTAATAAAAATTTGATTTTTCTACCCGGTGACCTATTTCTTTTTCTTTCACGTCCATTGAATTAAAGTATTACTTCTTCGTTTATCATAATCTTAACATTGAACGACTAATGTTTTGCTCACACTGTCTTCCTTATTACACAGTTATAAGAGTCATTTTCGTATTACTTCTTGCATTTTAGAAATTGTTATGCAAAGACAAGAGCGGCAACGTCTTTCGTTTATGTAATTTTATGGTGTTTGACCCTTGGATATAATCTCACAGCTGATTAGTGCAGATACACCGTGTTATTATATAGCAAAAATTTAGAAAATTTATTGCTACTAAACTACTGATGCGATTTGAATGATTTTTTGTGTATGGTCTGAAAATCGGCCATAGTATACGTGATTAAATTTAATGCCCATGTGTCGCATCAACCCTGTATAAAATATAAAAAACATAATGGCTGAGTTGGCAATGATGGTTCAATTAGTATTCTAATTTTCAAATTTGAACATAATAAAAAACAAATATTGGTAACCCAATATAATTATTCCATGACTAATTTAGTTTTTATAACAGCCCTCGGGGTTGGACTGTAGGTTATGTCGGACTCTTACCGACTAAAACCCCACTTTATTCCACCAAACCGCTTTATGACGGAGTCACGGGTACCCTTGCAGACTCTTCCGCAACCCCGCCAGCGGCTGCCCCTTGCCGGGCCGATAGCAAAGATGGCCGCAAAGGCCCCCTCACCACGCCAGGCGACGTGAATAAATTCACGCCACCCCAAAGCCGAACAGTGGACAGACCCCGGTCCACCGTTCAGGGCTACGTCATGAGGGCAGGCCGAGTCGTTTCACAACCATTCAGGTTGCTACTCCAGACTGGCACTACCCCTCCTTATGGAGGTGATTACACCTCGTGCGACGCATCGTGCCACCTGCACGCATCGCACCCACCGCTTGCTTCTCTCTGGTCTCCTCCTCAAAAGGAGGAATACCGAGAGCAGCCTCCTCGGTCCAATTAGCTTCACCCAGGGTGCTGGATTGCACCCCAAGCTACTGAGCCCCCCCGCCGCGACAAGGCCTGGACTGTGGGGGGGATTGGTAAATAACCTAATGTGTACTTAAGTACTCATTATTATAAAATTATAATGATGTAATGCAAATCTTAGCTTAGTCAATTACTCTACTTGTACATCCTTTTGCACTGTAAAGTCATAATGCACTTACTTGTGAGAATAAGTTTTGAACTTTACAACTAGAATAACCTAACAAATATAACTGACATGCGTTCTATATTACACATAGCTGGATCACATAACAAATACGCCCAACAAAAACAATTCACAAAAGATGTTTAGCGAGGAAATAGCTATTCTATTCGAACGTTGGTCGAACGAACAAATATCCATGAACCGGCAGTATTACAACATAACATGATATGATAGTTTGGCGTCTCGCCGGAGATCTGCGGATGCTGTGTGACCCCGTTCTTAACGAGATTACAATCACATCTGTAATTGGCAACCGCACGTTACTGTAAATAAATTTTTCCATTAAGAGAACTGTTTAATTGAAGATTTTTTCGTCTAAAAATATAAGTCTGTTTTTGTGAGATATAATATCTATCTATTTGGTACATTTCCATCATTAAAATCACAGTAAGTTAAACTGTGACTATCATGAAAGGTAATTTCATGTTATTGTACAATTATTAGCTGATAATTATTGTTTGTAGGGGCAAACGATTTTTTGTTAAATTAAAATATATTAAAAATTACAGTTCCAACACGTATGTAAAACAAAGAAACGAATGAACTTCTATGTAAGATAACTGTAGTAAATTCTTCTTGAAATTACATGTGTGGATATATCTTAAAGATATATTTTATTAACTAGAAAACAGAATAACGTTATTAATCAAGCTCAATGAATATTCAGAAGCAGCCAACACTTGACCGAACAGAGAACATCGCAACCAACAATGAAACGAAACTCACTTTAGGGATAACATAACAAGACATTATTAATACGTAATATGATATATGATCTTAATTACGTTATGTAGAAATCTTTTTGTGGTATACGAGAGGCTGAGAGAGAGAAATAATTAATGTAAAGATAGCGAGAAGAATTAATTGGACTATATTCGCTAGTAGATTACCGACCTCAACGCTCAAGGGACGGCCATTTGTCAATGTAATCATCTTTTCATGGGTTTGAGTACTATCGCGCCAGAACAGTTTAGATATCACGCTCAAATAGGCTTTGGGACGATATCACAAAATCACAACTTTACGAAATTCAATGAGTAGTTGAATAATGTTTTAAACAGGGAATAGTATGTAAATGAAAGGGCTGCTGCTTTTCCTTCAATCTGCATAATCATTTATTTTACAAATACATTCTTTGGACCGAAATAATGTTTATAACATATTGAAAGATTTTAAACATCAAAAATTAATTATTATATTTAACTTAGTTTGAAAGAAAATCTAAACCATGAGAATACACCTCAATGGGTGAATGGTATTATGGAAGTAAATATCTACTCGTTTTTGAAACCGACTATAAAGTACCAGACAATTGAATGACCTGAAGCAGGACGAGCAGTCTGCGACTAGTCTTTTAATCGTTACAAACCTTTGAAATTAGATAATTCAATATTGTTCAGCAACAGGAAGGAAAAAATGGATACATATACTTACGGTTTTCAGTTAAAAAATCTAATTTTTAGCAGTCAATAATTATTTGGATTAATATGTGTAGGGTCATTGTGTTTATTTTCAAATCAATCTTAGACCGTAATCAAAGGAAAGCTTAAAAACCATTTCAACATTTGAAAGTCGGTTATATGAACCTTTATTTATCTTCATGCTTTGGCTTTTGAAAATTGACGTGGATTTCCCTAGACACATTTCAACATGACGTGACAGAGCAATTTCACTTTAGTAGTAATGCTCACGAGACTAATTCTATAGATTAATGGAAGCTTGTTCAAATTGAAGTTTCAAACATTTACAAAGAATAAAAGGTTATTTTAATTAAAACCCTGAAAGTTTTTCAAAAGAGGTACGTTGACTTAATCAGACCAGTCTGTGCGTTCATTTGTGCGACAGAAAATTTTACGAAAACTTGATTAA
>JADANM010002527.1:6423618-6465185 GCA_026213755.1 Eurema hecabe
TTAAAAACAATAAAAATTAGTAAGACTGTTGGATTGCAAATAAATTTTATTTAAATTTAAAATTGTATTTTTAAGTAAGACAAGATTAACCTTCAAAAAATTGGAATGCAAAACTCGTTAAATTATAAATTTAATTTACAAACATTCTTTGTATTGTTGTTGAAAAGTTTTTCTAAACAAATAGTATTTTGTACTATATCGATTGGTACTATGTTATATTTAAGTTTAACTTGCCAGAAATAGGTTTAGATTTATTTTCAAACTAAATTACAACTTAGTCCTATTAATATCCTACTAGATAATTAACTATGAATGGAAGGTTTTTGTTCACCATGACTTCCAAAGTGGCAGCAAGTTGGTTCTGACGTAAACTTCTACGTTTTAAATACTCTAGAGACATTTCCGTAAGTTGAACCTAAGTTTTTCCCATTTCAACAGTCGTGAGCGTCTTTCTGTCTTAGCACAACGAAGTCTTGAAAGTAATATTTCTTTTACTTAATAGTAATCTTTGTTTCCTGTCGGATATTGAGCCACAACTGTTAGCATTAAAATTTCAATATAAACCTTATAAAATATTTGAAGCACACATTCATAGTTTTTTAAACTTTAACCTTAATATAAAACTTTAGGAAGTATTATATTAATGTTAATACGTTATACGACGTAAAAGACGTAATATACAAATAAGTTAATAAAATAACAATATTATGCATTCTTAAATTGTCATTACTATGTATTATGAGAATGTTTATCGTTGTTCGCAGTGTTGTCGCAACCTACCTACAAAAATGTTATAAAACCTATTATAAATTTAAAATTATAAACAATAATAAGGGGTAATTAATCTTTTCTGATAAAAAAAGATTCATTGTTTGTGACGAAACTTTCAGAGATTCATCATTATTCTAAACAACTCGAAAAGTGGGACATAACACGATCCGTACTAACTCCTAATTCACCCCAAGGGGTAACAGTAAAGTATTGTTCAGGCGACAAGCCCTATCGGAAAATATCAGACTTGGGCGGGGAACGTCACGGGATTCGCAGTCAGCAAGAAACGTAACCCATTTTAAACTAGAATGAATTGCACGTCGTGGACTGCAGGTTTGCTGGAATTGTGCCCACTGACAACTGGGAAATATCTCGCCAACCTTCGACAAACGACTCTTTTTGTACGAACCGTTTTATTCATAACGTCCCGAGGTGTAAACTTCATACTGTACAGCGTTGGAGCGTAAGACAAAATCGATATTGTGAGGTAAAAATAGTTAATACTTGAGGGATTGATGTTATAGGAAGGCTTACTTTGAACATATGATTGCAATTCCTCATTCACTTTAAATATAAAATACATACTTATACACTTGAGGATTTTGTTGTTAAAATAAAATAATTCAATTCGAAATGCCTTCTTGACTTAGGCGAAACGGCCTTCATTGAAGCAGCTGTTAAGGTTACACGTGTATGTATTTAAATTGACAGTAAACGTCAATAGACATGCTTCACAATTGATATTATTATTTTATACAATTAATTCATTGATCTACTCTTTCATCCGAGCCACTCCATAATTATTTTATAATATAATCAAATCGCGTATCAATCATCAACTTTTATTTATTTAGAAAGTGTCTTACTATGCTCCAAGCGTATTGAGGCTTTATTTTATCATAAAATCGGAAATTTGAGAAAAGTAAATTGTTATGGTAATATTTTTACAATTTTCAATTAATTATAGCATTGTATTTCAAACATAATTTAATCAACGCAAGGTTCTTTGTCAATGACATTAAACTATATTTATTGATAAATTCTCATACCATTTCAATTGAAAATACCAGGATACGTTTTATAATGCAATAATTTTTCATTTAATTATATTCTGCGGTTGCTTATATTCAACAGGACCAATATTTACAAAAATGACGGACTAAGAGTGACTTATTGGATATCAAGTGGGTCGCAGAAATGTTATATAACGTTGTTATATAACGTTATACGACTATCTAAAATACAAGAACAATACGTAGGAGCAATTTTATTACAAGTACAACATTTTTGTCTATACTAGCCGCAGTTCGTAGTTTAACTCGCGTTATTTGCTTCCCTGTGTCATACCGTGAAAGATCCTACATTATGCCCTAATACAGACTTATCAATTTGCACACTTTTACCAAACACATTCAGTAATTTTTGAATAAAAGTATACCTAGGAACATCTATACATCCTAAAAACACATTAATAATATTGGTAAGATTTTATGGATTTCATTTATAAATAAAATACGAAAAAAAAATGTATAAAAAAATAATTCTCTATCTCACATGCATAGCACATATCAGCGTTAAAAATGACACCTCTTTTATGGTGATGTCGCGTCGTTCTCACAATCATGTTACAATCTTATAAACGTAGTTACTTGAACAAGAAGTATCTATAACTAACATAATATAACAAATTTGTCATGTATTTCTTTGAATCCTATCTCTAATTATATATTGCAGTATATACACATTTATTTATTGTATAGACATATTATATGTCTAACATTCAAACCAAATAGTGGATGGGATAAGATACGATGATATTCAGTCATTATTTACCAAAAATATGAGTATTATACCAATCGAATACTATATAAACATTAAGGAAGAGTCGATAAGAAATAAGAGGAATAAATTCTTAGTGGCATTTGTTACAGACCATTCGATTGATCTAAACTGAATTGCTATCCTGCTTGAGCCAATAAAGATCTTTCCCCCAATTGGATAGGATCAGGACTCGACCGCGAAGTAACGTAAGATTACCTTGAGTGATTATATCGACTAAATTATATTGCCTATATTCATTATTCATCGTTGCCAATAACATCGTCACGATATACATATTATATTTAAACATCCGTTTTACCATGCTGTTCCTAACTTGCAATATACTTCTGATAAAACATGACCACTTCTAAATGTAAATTTCCAAGTTGGCTTCGTTAACAACCAAACTTTATTCATTAGCGTGTATTGTCTAACGAATTTATTCGTCAGGTCGAACACGGTCGAACGTTTCGTGCTTAGGACTCGAATATATATTTTCTGCGTATTTGTTTATCTAAAGGACACAGAACGCTAACTTTCCTCATTCTTTAGCGAAGTTTGTGAGCTTCACTTTTACTGCCATAATCTCAATCAGTATTCAGAACGTTTAACAATTACTTAGATAACGATGGTTAATCTTTGTTTAAGTTGGTGTGTTATTTCAATATAATGAAATGACAAATGTAACAGATGTAAACAACGATCTAATAAGACGACATTGCAAAAGTTAGTAATGTACTAACTTCAGTACAGCGGCATCATGAGATCTTTCTGAATTTATTACGTTCATTGAGCTGGGAGTCAAGAAGGAAATATTATAAACAAATCTATTAATGCTGTGCGAACCATTATTATAAAGTTGAAGGTGTTTCAAATTTATATTCAAATATAAGGCAGCTACCTATTCCTATAATGTGTTGCATGCAAAACAATCATATATTTGTATATCAACCCGATTATCTGAAAGAGGGTCTACATATTGACACGACTGGTTTATGCCAGAGTTGTTGGCATGAGCAAGACGAGCATGCCAAGGTTTTAATAAAAATACGATGAATAAAACTGCTGGCTTGTCTTTTTAATGCATTTCTAGCGAGTACAGAACTGATATTCAAAGGTCGTCAAAGTCAAGATTTAAAACGATCATTGAATATCATAGAAAAGTAATATGATAGTTCAAAGAAGCGATATTTCCGTGAAATCGTGCTCATTCGTTTTTATTAATATTCATGGAAGTATGGTGACAATTATTTTATTTCATGTTATTTTCAAAATACACAATGTATTTTAATAATAAAAACTTAATATAATAAAAATCATAGCCGTGGTACACCGTTCATATTTTATGAAAATTTCAAAGAAAATTTTCAAGAAGAATTTAACCATAAGTTTCCTAACCAAAACTTCAGAAGTTATAATATCTCCCACGATCGTTTATTATTTTTAATAATGAATTAGTAGCTATCTTATCGAATAATAAAGAGGTTGGCTTAAAATGGGGCGAATAAGGCTTAATTTTTTAAGATTTTTATATGAAAGCTACTTTTTTTAGCCCTATAAATTTTGTTCTTTTTGTTTTCTGGAAGTCAGACAAATATCCTCTTAGATAAATCATATGAAGTAATTAGACTTACTCTTGAAAGTTGAAAACGCATATATATTTTAAATAAGTTTCTTTAATGCGTTCGATTAACACATTTCACTGAGCAATACTGTGAAAACTCAAGCGTACAAATCCTCTTCCATTAAAAATAGAAACGACACTCGAGCGCGATCTTATTTGATTAAATTTCGCCTTATTTCCTTTACTCACTGACTATTGGACTTAATAATTAAATTTATAAACGTGTGCCAAGTAAAACATAACTTTAAATGTTAAAGATAGCATGCCCAATGTGGTTAATTCATACTTTTAATTATTTATGCTTGCCCAATCCATGTATGTTTAAAGACTATAAAGTAAATGTTACTCAAGTGACTTTAGAATAGTTGGTTAAAATTTTTTTTATATATGTTAAATAAATTTATTATATAGACAACACACTTAGGAGATAATTCTAAATTTTCAAACATTCTCGAGTCATATGACTCGAGAATGTTTGAAAACTTTTGGAGTTTATTTTATGTACACGAGTGATCGTATATTATTTGGCAGAGCTATACAAAGTCCTTGGCAAATATAATATCTCATTATATATTTTTGAAGCAACGGGTTAATTTATTGTTAATACGGTATTGTGGGCCATGTATGAGTTTCATTAAAACGTACAACTGCTCAGAATATTAATTCATATTATATGTTTTTATGTTTATAATATGGGCAGCTAAGATTATTTTTCTATTATAGCTGAGAAACAGTAATGTTTATTATGTTGAGTGTTTTGATTTGCATAGTATATATATAATAAATCAAATTTTGTTTTAATTCAGTTTGATTCTATTCATTTTATTCTATAAAAGCAGATTTATGTTAAACATTTTTATAATATTCGTTGCAATATTTCCAAGAAAGCACGCAGTCTTGGAATGAAGCCGAACATAATATTCTAGCTCTCGTTTATACAGGCGATAATCATTTACTTTTTGTTCATTTTAATTATATAAAAAAATTTCAAACATACTTTTTTTTAATTTTACTAATTTATGTATTTAGTAATTGGGGAAAAAAGACAAGGGTCGAGGTCAACAAAACATTCTTTGAGGTTGGTTATCTGTTGAATGGTGATACCAGCCACATATAGGCTGGTCCTTTTGTCATAGACTGCACAAAAAAGCATAAAATGGGAATTTTAAAAAAATAAAGCTCGCTTCTAAAAATTTCTATCACAACTTACCTTTATTATTGAAAGCATGTATACCTACGAAATAGTAATATCGTTAATCAAATTATCTCCGTGATAGTAATCTAAATATATATAATTCAAAGGTGACTGACTGACATAGTGATCTATCAACGCACAGCCCAAACCACTGGATGGATCGGGCTGAAATTTGCCATGCAGGTAGATGTCACGACGTAGGCATCCGCTAAGAAAGAAATTTCCGAAATTTCCGCGGGAACGGGAATTAGCGGGAAAATCCTTTTGTATGAAAAATTTAAACCGCTTAAGTCCTACCTAAGTAATACCTTAGTAAACTTAAAGGTTAGTTGCAACAAGATAATGTAAAATTCCCACGGGAACGGGAGTTAGCGGGAAAAAACATTTGTATGAAAAAATCTGAACCGCTTACGTTAGATGCTTGAAATTTGGCATGTACGTACCTCAGTTAACTTAAAGGTTATGTATATAATATCCTGAATAGCGCATAATTCCCACGGGAACGGGAGAAAGATTATAAGAGAAGGAAGGGGGGGCGTCAAAATTTATCGGAAATTCCACGCGGACGGAGTCGCGAGCAACAGTTCGTATTGCATATGATAGTTACTAGTGTTAACCTAACCAAACATAAGTGAATATCTATCTATGTACAATTTTCCAAAATATCAACACGTGAAAATAACATGGCATTTCGCTGATTTTTTCAGTGTTCGCCCTCCATTCATACGTAAATTGAACCGATCAGCCAGCTGTGAAATAATGCAAACATGATAAAGTTATTACTTCTTTGGGAATATTCGTGTTAGTTTTGCTCTTTATTTGGTCCTTCTGCACAAATAATTTAATATAATCTCTTACTTCAGTTTACCTTCTTCATCACCTCTCAGTATTGGACCAGGCCCATAAGTTATATCTTAAAGCTGAGGAATTATTGCAATGTACTATCCATATATTATTTACTTAAAATAATATAAAAATGAATCGCATATTGTGTTGGTAAGCGCATAACTCGATAACAGCTGAACCAATTTACATAATATTTTACAAATTTCATAGATGTACGAGGATGGTTTTTTAAGCAAAAGAAATAGTAGGTAGGATTAGAACACCGTGAACGCAGAAAACCAAAATATAAATAAGCTGTTAGAAACAGATTATATGCCATGGCAACCGAAAATTGATTTTATAACAATTGCTTACATAAAATTATATTATGTTTCCGCCATTAAAGGGTATTTAACCTTTCACTAAAATGTTCCCTAATAATTAATTAACGTAGTTACGAGCCATATTTCAAACATGTATAAGTCACAAAGTTTTCTGTGAGCATTATGGCGTATTGAGCGAGTTAATGGCCGGAGAACTACAACTTGGATCGTCATTATGAAACTTAAATTGTGGCGCTAATTACCTCGTTAAGGTGAACCAGCAACTTTCGAACTACGAATTACGTGCATTGATTTTATAATTTGCTCGGCCACGTTTATGCATGTGTCTGTTATAAACTAACCGTTTGTTAAAACACCCTAATGTTAATATTGCTTTGTAAGCCCACATTGTAAGTATGCTATACAGCCAGCCAGAAACATATCATTACATAGTTTAAAACAATCGCTGTCTGTCTGTCCCTATGTATGCATAGATCTTTAAAAGTACGCAACGGATTTTGATGCAGTTTTTTTTTAATAGATAGATTGATTCTTAAGGAAGGTTTATATGTATAATACATGCATAATATAGAAGAGAAAGACTGATAAATTTAGAGGTTTCTATTGTGATGTCGTAAATAAGAACGATCTTGTGCGCTTATATTGCACATGCAATATTTGGTCTATCTCGTAGGGTGTACCCTACGAAATATACCAAATAGACCAAAATATTGTACTACAGTATTGTCCACCTTAAAAAGTTCAACAAAAAAGTAGGCGATGGCATATGTCTATCTCTTAGGGATAATCCACCATAACCATTTTTAATCCTTTAATAATAAATGGTAATTTCGGAAGTGATTTTAAACTATACAGCATTAATCCTTATCAAAGAGCAATATGCTTTTTACAGCATGTAATTTAAGTAAATAGTTCCGAAGATATTACAAATTTAAAATGCAGGGACTGACCGGCGGCCGGCCGGGGGTCGGGTTGACAAAAAAGCTGTGTTGTGTATAAGGGCATTCTATAGTTGCACCCGTGCGAAGCAGGGGCGGGTCGCTAGTTTCTTATAAAAGACCATAAAATTAACAACATTAATTGAGAATCTCACCAAAAATCGGTTCATATGTACGAGCATTGTATAAAAACCTAAATAATACAATTAAAATAAATTCTATAATTAATTAATTCTATAAAACTTTGCATATTTAGATAAAAATATTCTTAACATATGTTTAAATGCTTCCCGTCCATTCTGCATTACGAAGAAAAACAATACTTAAACATATTAAATTGCATCTACGATTAAAACGCAAAACGGTTTCAACGTAAAATGTTACCTGCGGTAAAAGCTTGCTTCTATATGCCCACGCTATTCCTTTAACGAAAGAATACACATTGTACTGTAGCAGACAAGGGTGATATAGCTGTAGATTTAAGTTGTATTTACGGAATGTACCTTCTGAGAAACGTTTCAATACGAATCTTAATTAATGCGGTTGAAAAAAAATACTTTTCCATTTACCTTTACCGTTGCTAGAATAACACTGAGATAATTTATTAGTAGTAAAATAATATGATCATCCCTTTGGTTCTCGTATTATAGTTTCATATTTAATTTTACAAAAGAAATTGTATTAACAACTTTGTGCTATTGCTTTGATATATCTTTAGTTATAGTTTTCAAGTTTACATTTATATCGACAATGTATTATATTGTTAACCGGTGTGTTATAAAGAATTGGACTTGATATGTTCAAAATGTAGTCAGGCCTGCCGATTCAAGATACTAGGCCTTTACGTATAATTGCTACACTAATACTAAACTAACTAAACTAAACTACTATAATAACTACCTTAATTCATGCATCGTACTTGGAACAGAATTAATAGCCAATTTTCTAAAAATAGAGTTTGTGACGCAGTGATTACTTGATCAATAGATTGTATCCATTTTCCATACCTACCCAAGTAATAATGTTATATTATATCGTACGTTCTCTTTAAAAAACAGTATTATGTTAAGTAATGCTACGATAAAACACCGCCAATATTCTTTGAATGTAATCATTTTTCCCAACTTTTATGCTGCAACTTTTACCTGTCTGGCTGAAAAACCCTTCATTATCCGAGACAACATCGTAACCGTGCAATCTAAATTATCGTTAAGTTTCGGAGCTAACTAATTAGCTACAGTACCCTTAACTTCGTCCCCTCCATCGAATGTAACGACTCTTGTAATTAAATTTTTGCCATGATAGCTACCACGTAAATCGCGGGGCTATGACCCCTGTGTCGATAAAAACTCAGTGCTTGTTAAATGGATGTAAACATCGGTTGACTAACACCGACAGATAAATATTCAATTTCTATTCGTGTTTATTTATATAAGCAATGAAGTTCGTAAACACATGAAAATGGAAAGGCAATTAGTCCTATTCCACATTCAGTGTGACTCGTGACAATCGAGTATATAAATAATTTATTCAGCACAAGCAGAGTAATGTCTCTTAAACACGACATTCGCATGCAGGTTGTTACTTGGAAGCTGCTTGTTAATTTTCCACGTTTCCCTTAATGGCAAAGTAACACACAAAGATCCTTCTCGAAACGAAGCCGAAAACATTGATTGGATGAATTAAGGGAGGCACATTAGAAATTGAAATAAAATCTCCCGCTAAATCCACTTTGCTTGGCAGTTTCATTGATATGTAATTGCTAACACAGGCAGAAAATTCAGCTTCAAACTGTCTTTATTGACTTCGAACATGGCTTTATACTTAAAAAAGTAAAAAAAATAATAATAATAATATCTTTGTTGCATGCAGTATTTTGGCAACTAGTGTACCGGGTGTTTAATTTAGCATCTTTTCAAATTATAAACTTCATAGAAAAATAAATTGAATTTAGTTGAATTTTGACATACGTTTTACTGATACTTTCTATTGTTTTTACATTTAAAAAACCGTAATGATTTCATACGTACATGTGCATAAGCCAGATAAAACTTGACACTGGTATGTTGATGATCAGATATACATATATATATTAAAAGAAGTTTACCTATACCTAATTACGAGGCCATTACGAGGGTCTAAAAAGCTATAATCTTCCAGATTTCAAGAGCCTTTGAAAATTCTTATATACTGAATACAAACTACAAACTATTCGTAAACATAAACTTCATTCAACTATAAAATTATAAAGACATATTCAAAATTACAACTCATCGTAACACTATAATAATATTTGAAAAGTGTTGTGACAAGATGCTTAAATAATCATATCATCTGTTACTTTCATAAAAAAATATATAGGGAACACCAATTTAACCAATTAAATATTTTGGTGTTAAGATATTTTATAATTTTAAATGTGTTAGGTAATATACTTTTGCAGACGGCGGTTTCTTTAACGAACAGTGCCAAAAATATCTGATATTCCTAACCCTGATCTTCACATTGTTAGATTAGACTGTTAGATTTATTTATCGTAAATCTTTAACTAAATTTGCACGGTCTATTGTATTCTATAGGGACAAATCGGAATTACAAAGCTTTGTTACCTACTCTCAAAGTGAACCTAGTTAACTCAGGATTAGCATATTGGCATCTAAATTTAAATAATGTAATATATTACACAATAATGTTTGCTAATTTTCATTAAAATATGTATTTATGTAAAATTAGCTGGCCTGACGCGACTTCGTTTATTGATGCTGCACCTATCCACCCTATAATCTTACTGACTGACTTATACGTAGCATTATTAACTGTTTAAGAACCATCAAGGGATATTCTGAAAAACTATTCAGTTGTTGAAGGACCTCAAGTTATCTTAATATATTTAAATCCCTTGTCACAATGTTTGTCCTCAATGGACTCCTAAACCACTTGACCGATTATGATAAGATTCGCACACCATGTGCAGTTTGATCCAACTTAAAAGATAGGATAGCTTACATCCCGGTATTGCCCCGGGAACGGGATTTACGCGCGTTTAACCGCAGGATACAGATAGTATATTATACAATTACCAACACATTTTGCAAATTTTTATATTATTGTTTCTATCACACTCCCATCAACATTTTCGTGTGTATTCACTGATTTTCATACATAGGTTGTATTTACTTTAAGTACTAGCGACACGTCCCGGCTTCGCTCGCATATATTATGCATGTATTAGGCACACATTAAACCTTCCTCTCGTATCATCCTACCTATTTAACAACACACGAGAATCAGTTGCATAGTTATAATAATATATTTATATTATTAATACTATATTTATATATATATTTAAATATTTAAAAACAGCTAAATCATACATTGGGATATAGGGACAGAAAAAGCGACTTTGTTCTATACTATGCAGTTGCATACGCTAGGCACGTCTAACAGGAATGAAGTTATTACAAAACGTTAGCTAAATTCCTTAGAACACACGCCATATCTAGTTTAGTTAGCCAATAAGTATTTGCATAATTATTAAGATATTTACATCTATTTGTTTGTATTATCATAATGGTACGTAATCTAGAACATCGTTACAGGCGCGTTATATTTGTTTCTTCTTTGTTTTACGTTCAGAATTTTATTAACATAAATTACTATTGATTATTCATAAAATAATGTAAATAAAAAGATGGGTTTCAAGGACGATATTAGTCAGAGTTCTACTTTCTAAATGAAAATATAATCAATAATTATTATAGACCACGTTACACGTACAGTGAAACAATATCTACACAAAATACAATGTTGCTGAACAAAAGGGGCTCCGGAAAATGCTGACCAATAGAAAGCCAATAATAATAAATACCATATATTAATAAGGACATATACGTAATTAAGAAATTACCTATATATGAGGACGTAAATTGTAAAAATGATTATTATAATAATTATAATAAATATTATTATAATAATATATAGCATTAATAAAAATAATAAATATTCAAAATACAGAAAATTTGTAAATAAAATGGAAAATATATTTTAAGGTTCCTTAATTCTACAAAAAGACACCTTATATATTTTAACTTAAAGGTACGATTTTTTGGTTCTGTTTTCTTTTTATCCGAAGACATATTCATAGAAGGCTTTACGGTATTCTGTAATGCGTAGTATATCCCCCGATATCCTCAAAGCTATTTCAGACACCAACCACACTACATTCTGAAAAGATTTAACATTTGGTTACAAACAAAATCTTAAAATCCTATTTTTAGTTTCATTTTACTTTACTTATCTATCTATACGTCTATACATATAATAAAAATGTAACGAGTCGCTGTCTGTACATGGAAGATATATGAAAAAAAATATTATAAGAGGCCTTTATTCACGCAATAGAACCCAAAACAATGATTTTTGAAAATTTTGTCGTTTGTCTGTTTGTTTATGCGCGCTAATCTCAGAAACGGCTTATCCTATCTAGATAGGGTTTTCAATGATATATTGTGGTAAGCTTCACTTAACATTTCGTGTTTAATTCATGTCAATCGGTTAATAAATAAAAAAGTTATGGCCATTTAAAGAATCACGTTGAACTCGCTGAACGTTTGTTAGCGCGGGTTAGGCATTTTCAAAAATGCTGCCCAAAGTCACTTTTCTACGCGGGCGAAGACGCTGGCACAGCTAGTTCTTTAATAAATTGAAAACCACGCACATATAAATGGCGGTCTCGTCACTAATGAGTAATTTCTACAACGAAAAAATGGTTTGCATAAAAAAGAAGATGTATAATTAGGCAAATAGTTCTGAAGTTTAGATATATTTGAAACTTTATGTTTACAACTCGGACATTACATACATATTAATTGAATTAGCTAATGATTTGTTGGCATACAATGAAATTGCTGCGAGATAAAGACAATTACGTATACACTAAATACAAATAGATTGACCTTAAGGCACAGATTACTACTATTGTTTATATTTAAATGTTAGTGAAATACGATAGATATTAAAAAGATCAATTAAGGAGATTGACTTGTTGAAACGCATACTTTTAAATTACAGCTATGTACTATAACCTATTACCTACCGATGCAGAATCAAAATATATTATAATTATGTTACCAATTTACAAAGAAGTATACTTTTAATGAAAAACAAATCTTTCTCGCATTAACTTTTTTTTATTTTATACTGCCAAGTTTTTATTAGTATCTATTTATAAATGAAATTAAATTTATAGATGTGAAATACATAGATATAATACGAAGATGTTACGATGGCCAACGGGATGGTTTAACAATTACCCAGCGTTGACAATATAGTGGCTCCTCAACGACAATTTAGATAATATCAAGCATTCTGATGTTAATTGTTATGTTCCCGCTCCTCCAGTGTTATATATTGCTATTTATAGCTCGTGACTGCTATTTCATTATTTACAATGTCTGCCCACACATTTTCTCGTTTATAGTTTATTAGCTCGATATCAGACTTCTCTTTACTGTAAATTATTAATAATTTTACAATTATATTATATTTAAATGGATCAGTCGCCATCAATGGAAAATTGATCTGTCATTTACCGAATTTACTAAAAGTATTTACGTTATTAACCATTTTTTAGGATTATGAAATCCATGTTTTGAAACCCTTTGGTTCCATACGTTTTTATAAAAAACCTAGCAACTAACCAAAAATTATTTTCACACTTATTCCGATATTCGTCATTTTGTTCTTACGACAATTACAATATACAGTACTGGAAGATCGAATTTCTCGCTTATATTCAGGAGTACACTATACCAGGCATACAAATAATTAATCAATAATATAAAATAGGTTAATGTTTTTTGGTCCACCTTGGAATGAGAAAAAAATCGTGTATATATAACGCCCAAACCTTAATAAAAAACAAGCGATTTTATACAACCTTGGACCTTAAGAATTACATTTATTATATATATTACATTTATACGTCTCTAGCAAAACTTCAAACATACGGAGAATATAATCGCGATTTTCACATTCATATACCACATACATTAATAAACTTTGTCTATATACTTTTTTGGTTTATCTAGACTATTGTAGAATTTCCTTGAAATTGTATGAAACTACAGGACGAGAAAGAGTATCAACTTTCATTCATTTATTAATCTTTCGCACCACATCGGGAAATGAGAATTCTTGTCCCATTAAATGACATTAAATGAATAAATTTTTTTTCGAATTATCGACAAAGATACTCCTTTATTAATTACTTGTACAACTAAGTAAGAAGTACCTACTCGTACGTCTGACAAAAGTAATTCTAATTAAACTTTATTAGGTTCGCATTCGCTTAGCATTGGAATTTTAATAAGATTAACTTCTACTTATATATCTATGTAACACGTATATAGCGGGATCCTGTACGAATACGGCTAAAAAAATCGTGAGCAAAATCGAATAGAGATATTTGCCGAAATAGAAGAGGACAAAAATTACATGACATAATATGTACGAGTACTTACTATTGCACAAAATTAGTATTGCTGTTGTTTTCAACCCTAATGGAATTTTTTTAAAATATGTGTCATATAATAAACTTGTTATTTTGGCTCACGTAAATACTTTAAAATAAATAAAATGAAATTAATAGATCAATTAAAATAACCAAAACATCTACAACTGAGATCAGTTGAGAGTTAATTGCAACTTTTTTTTACAAATAAGTATATAGTCTAATCGATATTTTATTAATAATACAAGTAATCCATTTCATAAGGAAATGACAAAACAAACAGTCGGTTAATTTCTATTTATATTGCGAACCGACAATGCTATTCATAAAATATCAATTTCCTACATTTTTCATTTGAATGTTTAATACATATTTTGATGTTTGTCTTTATCGACAGATCTTTAAATAGTAATTCAACGTTAGTTGAAAATTCAAAATGTTAAAATAAAACGAAAATGTTACCTAATGCTACCTGCTCTTTGTTGGGGTGAAGCGACTATGCAAATCGGTAGAGCACTTGAGAGAGACAGTTGCAAGGTTTATTCAGTTACCATATAATATTATGAAATAAAGATAATAATTTCTATGAATTTCAAATGATACGGTCGCGAATAGCATTGTTACGCGCCGGCACACCGCAACACTGTGTTGGTAATGTGCCAGCTTTGTGGTCGTCATAATGGAGTGATTTTTCTAAACAGGTTCATTGTGTTTAACTTCAATAAATACAAACGGTGTAAACTACATTTTTTCCGCGCAATTAACCTATACTTCGCGCCACATTCACTATATATTTTTAAATATACTTAAATACCTACCTACGTATTTACAGCTCCTGGAATACGTAGAACACAGAATAAACGAGTTGCATATTAGGTAATCCTTCTTCTCTTGTATTTTTCTTTATGATGCTCAAAAAGTAAATGTTAATACCAAAAATATTGTTAATTGGAACTGCAAGTACAAAATGTTTATAATATCTACATCATTCTTAAATGTGTAATTTTTATTCTATAATTTGTCATTCCTTATGTCATATATTCTTTGTTTTTTTAGTAAATGTTACTTTTTTGTTACGTGTGGAAATACCCATAGTTTCCAGGGTGAGACTGCAGGTTATGTCGGTTTCGACCTTGCTTTTCATGAGAAAGGGAGAAAGAGAGGAAGACAGACTCGAGCCGCAATTTATTGCAAAAAGTGTCGCTACAACTTTTAGTCTTAATTTTTCCGTCTAGCCCCCTTAGTTCCAAAAGTCTTTTAATTAGTAAGGAATTTACTAAGAATCTAAAATGCTTTACGAAAATACATTTGTATCGTAATTCAATTTCTTTTCCATCTATCTCCATCAAAAAAGAAAAATTCCTGTAAACGTAATAATAAACGTCAATAATAAAACTGTAATTCTATTTGCTAGTAAAATTAACTCGGGTAAATTAAATTGTGAATGATTCTGAGGTACAATAAAATAGGTAGCGGTATTAGGAATACTTTCATCTTTTATAATAACATCTCGTTTGAAAATTAACTTCCAACAACTTTTCTGTGAACATTGATCAGAGACTATAATATCGGAATTCAGCGGAATAGATTAAGGCAATTCTTAAAATGACAATATTTACAAAGTTTTAAAATAGTTCTATGAATATTTAATTTAGGTATAAGTAATTTTCCCAGGACAAAAAAGTGTTTTCATATTCAACGATGCGTTCTTACTTCTTACGTGAGAAGGTATTAGGAATTAAAATGTGTTAATGCCTCAACGAAAGCAAAACTAAACTATTCATCATTGCTGGAGTGCAGCGTCGTCCGTATTTTAAACGGCTTTTGCACAAATTTATGGGTTTGCATACAGTTCCTCGTTATGCAACTAAAACTATGTGTACACATTAATTTTGTCGCAGGGTTTAATTTTGTATACTATTTTTATTGAGCATAAAATATTACCTGATAGTAGTGAAAAAGGTAATTTATGTTTAGTGATACAACGTTCTGGTTTGTTATGATCCTTAAGTAATATTTTATGCTTATACCAAAAAAATACGGTCATTCTAGAACAATAATATTTTTACGCATATATTCACAGTCTTATTGATAAAAGAGGAGTGCTGTCGATACAACCAATCACTTGAATTGAAAATATGCAATGTTTCCCAAAATCTTTTCATAAATATTTTTTCATAGTAAAAAGTGGTTTTATTCACGTGTGCAATAAAAGTTATTAAATAACAAAAAATACGAGTTGTGCAATATTGATATAAAAACTAGTAAGTATGTTACAGTTTTTAGCCCCCGACACAAAAAGGAAGGGGTATTATAGTCAGTGTATGTGACAAACATTCACTGATATGTCTGAGGCAATGTAACTTTTTGTTTTTAAGGTATATCCGCCAAGAGTGTTCTTAGCTATGTTTGGTGGAAATCGGTTGAGGTCTTCAAGGTCATCAGGTTGTTTGTTAGGTGTGATAGGAATGTTACACGCTCAATTTTTTTTGCGTGTCTATGTATTTCTAATACTGATGTATTATCCAAAGAGATGCCGGTCCCAAGGGCATTCTGTTTCGTTTCAAGGGTATTCGTGAATCCAAGTTCTCTTCTTAGCCGATAGATATTATAAACGCGAGATTTTATGGGGACTAGAAGCATAGGATTTTATTCGTTCCCATTAGTTACTGTAGGTTATAAATTAATGAATATATCATTGAAATTATCATAGGTTTTGGTGTTTCGAGATACTTTAGGATACGAAAGGACATTTTGCTATTTTAATAACATAATGTATATAAAATGTCTACGACGTATTTAACCTATTAGAATTTTCTGGATTACGAACCTGAGACCTGTCATAATCCCTCCCTCAAAGAAGATGGAGGGTTCATAGTGGGTTTGCATATGATTCTGCTACCAGCCACCAAAAACCCACAACTCAACTCAATCACTCAACACCTGGTGGCACGGAGACTCCAAATCCTTCTACGAATCCGTTATGTACAACTTACACATGAAATAATATAAAGCAACTGAAACTACTTTTATATCATGTTAGTAGGTAGTAGCTGATTAAAAATTTTACACTGAACTTACATTTTTAACTAAAATGAAACTTAGAACATAATTTTATAAGTTTGATAATCAGGGAGATGCAAACCATCGTAATTCCACTTTGAAGCACCTGAGTGCACGTACCGTGTATAAATTGCAGCCTGTGCTTTAATAATAGTGCAATTTGAAACAAAATTGAGGCGCTTATAGTTGAGAGTCAACAAACCGCTAACTTGCGTATCTGTAGGATATGTACATATAACAATTAATTGCATTACGTTCTTGTTATTGACTACACTTAATTATTTAAATATCTTTTGAAAATGAATAATGATATATTGACACTTGCTTATGAAATCTTTGAATCTTAAATGACTTGTAACTTTAGATTACGAGAACCCCAAACAAATAAAAAATAGTCTGGATGATGTCTTAAGATACTAAAACCTCTGCTTTGATCCCCTGTTACATGAGTTATACAAATGGGTAAATTGAGTTCGTCGAGAACATAAGTTTTGCGGTTTATTCACAATACACAAGAAAAACTAGTATTTATCATTGGCAATCTTCTGTCGAGCATCATCTACAATACTTTCCAGTCTTTCCATTGTCTGTTCTACATTAAACCTTTTACTAGCATATAAATCGCATATTATATGTAATATTAGCTTCATAATATAATAATTATACTCCTCATACAACATCTCATAATAAACTATTGTGTCCATGAATACGCTAATCCAGTGAAAGGTTACGCTAACATCGTAAGTCGAAGTTATTCGGAAGTGCAGTGCCAGCTCGCAAGTTGGGCAATGCTCAGCAAACGCTATAGTGTTCGGAGCGGAACTATGGAACGCACAATGGCTAGATATGACGCCGGTTCTGCAGGAAGCCACGTCGCGCTAAACATGCGAGCAGCGATAACAACTATTTCAGCTGGAACTTTCAATACCGTGATGTTCGAACGCATCTGTGTACGAAGCCATTTCTAGTAACGTTTCTGCCTAGACCTTCTTTCCCTCCTAACAACAACTATAGATTCGCTTTTGCGACGTCAGCGTTATAAGATTAATAAATACATATATAGGTATGTAATCTATCCCTGTCTATTATGTTCCCTCTTTCGCACGCAATTCATAATATTTATTACTTTGCATGTCTCAGTTTATATTAAAATCGGTCAACAAAACAGGACCAAAGTAGGTACCTGGTTTTATATAACGTTCTCCTGCAATATAACAAAAAAAATTAAACGCATTAGATCCTCTGGCTGTTTATATTGTTCTAAAGAAACTACTGCACTGAAACCGAAAAAAAATATGACTGTTTTTTTCTATCCTGTAGAAAAATGAAGGAAAAATAACTTCCTACCATTAACTTAAATTATGTGAATTTTGTTAAATTATATTTGTTATAACATAATAATGGTTTTAGTTGGTAAAATTTGAATTTATTGTCTTAGTCTATTTTTTAAACCTATACCTTATTGTTAATAAAACGATAATTAGCTGAGTCAGATATATGGTCGATCTAAAAATTCTTTTTTCCTTTCTCAAGTAAAATAATTTTGGTAATATGTTAAAGTGACAGGCTTAGTGTATAGGAATGAATAATTATGTGTGATAGTAGTAAAATTGGTATATTTAATTAAAAAGTGTCTTCATAATACATTAAGAAGACACTTTTTAATTAAATATAAGCAAAATTATATGCTGTACTCTTATGATATACATGAAAACGTTGTTTAGGTATTTGAATTTATATGAAATAATTATTACAGTTGAATCTTAAAATTTTTAAATAGTAGGGCAAATTATAAATCCCTATGTTTAGGCTTCATAAAGGTATAACATGGGTATAACGTAGGTACAACAAAGTTTTGACAGCAATCAAAGGTAACGGATATAATATAATCCTCTGTATAACATTTCTCTATGTCTTATTTCTATTTTATTCTTGTTGCAACTAACGTCTACGTCTACATCTGATTATTTTCTCCATCGTCCCTCGGCTAAGACGCAATTGATTTGAATTTCGTTCAATAACAAACTTAAAGTAACTTTGAGATTACAAATCAATAATAAAATAAAGGTTTTTATAAAATAAAGTGATTTCAAAGGAAGCTTTATATTTATAACTAGCTGTTGCTCGCGACTTCGTCCCCGTCGGATCAATTTCTATTATTATGTTATAGTGAGTCAATCTTAGAAGATAGACATATACTGTCGCGGACTTTTTTTTAGATCATTTAAAGAGGAATAATTCTTTCATACATATTATTTTTGTACCTTGAACCGTTTTCGCAGCGAACGCAAAGGAAGCCCTCAAAGATGAATTATTTTCCCCGTTTTTTCCATATTTTCCATTATATCCTCGCTTCTATTAGTCGCAGCGTGATGTTATGTAGCCTAAAGCCTTCCTCGATAAATGGTCAATTCAATAAAAAAAGAATTTTTCAATTCGAACCAATAGATCCTGAGATTAGCGCGTTCAAACAAACAAACAAACAAACAAACAAACAAAAAAACTCTTCAGCTTTATATATTAGTATAGATATAGATAAATGCATAAATGCCAATGAAACGCGAGACGCGGCTAGTGTTATATAAAGAATAAAAATGTATATTTAATTCGAATCTTTCGTTTCCTACTAAGCACAGAAGTAATTCTACAGTCATATGATGCTAACGACTTACTGTAACTAAACTTTATTTTAAAATGTAAGCATATTCCTTAGAAATACACTGCAAGAGAATTGTAAGTATATATTCGTATAGCAAAACCACAAATAATGTAGCGTAGAGGTTTGCTGAACCTTAGAAAAAGGGGATGTTACATTAATTCACGAGCTAACCACATATTATTTCTGTTCGGACTTATATTAAGTTACTTTAAATTGTATTGCCTAACAAAACATTTCGGAGTAAACTGTTCGTCTTCGGTATTTATTTCAAATCATAATAATCAGAAAAATATTTAAACATCACTTAAACAGTGTACTAATTTATAATAATTCTAAAACTTATTTAATAACAATATTGAATAAGACTATTGGCAACACTGATGACTAGTTAAATGCGTTTAAAAACTAGATTAGAATTATTATTTTTTTTTTTTTTATACTATGAAGAGGGGAGACGAGCTGAACGCACTCCTGATGGTAAGAGTAACGCCAGCCCATAGCCGATGCAGTGCTACCCGGAACTTTGCTATAAAGCCCAACTCCGGGCAGGGGTGCACTTAATTGCCCGTTCCATTCCCATTTCTTGCAAAAATCCCATTCCTCGCATAGTATTGACGAGCATCAGAATTTGTTAAGCGTTCCGAGACGAAACGATCAAACGAAAGCAGATTTCCTTTTTCTGATCATTTCTATTCTATTTCTTTTTTTTATTATTTATCACCCTGCGACACGTTCATAAATAGTTTGCAAATATCAAAGAGGTGACCGTTTAACAAAAGACGACCTTATGCGGGATTGTTATAATACTCTTGAACCAAGCGTTCTTAAACAATACTTAATTGAAGTCTGAGAAAAAATCAATATTCAAATAATGTTGACTAATCTAAAGTTATTGAGTACCGCTACAGACGTTACCATTTTATGTAAAATAATAAATTTAAAGAAACCTTAATGAAATATTATTTTACAACCAGGATATTTGAACCTATTAGTTGAATATTTAATGGCATAAATTAATACATTTCATGCATTATGATTTATTATACTATGATTGATTACAATAAAAATTATAAAAATTAATAAGCGTTGCTTTTCAAAAGTATATAACCCAACCTCGCTTTTGTAAAATGATTTGACAATTATTGCTACGTTTTAATGGTTAGGTAAATGTTATTTGAAAATACAATCATGTGTTTTTTTTGAAAAAGTATAATACAGACCAATGGTAATTTTCCTTTGGTCATATTTTAGGAAATTAAATAATGTGAACCAAAAGGTTTAACTTATTATACATTTAAAAACGTATTTATAGTTTTTATAATTTTACATTTATCTGTTTATTGGTTTTATTCATTAGCTAGCTTGGCACGGCTTCAGCCCAAGTGAATATAAACCTCTCGGGAAATTTAACATAAAAATAAGCATTTTATTATTTTCTTGGATAAGATGCAGTTCAATGGAATTCGTTGCATCTTATAAAGTAGATCTGCTTTATATTATAATCAATATAATTTATCCATTCATTAAAGTAACAAGTGTATAATTTAATTTTATAGTATTTGATTTAAATAAAAAAAATTGATGTTCTAGCTGTAAATTAGAAGCACTTTCTCAAATATGTAATAAAAAAGATATTAAATCAAATCGCATAGCTTATTCATATTCATATCATTCACAAACTGAGAGTCAAATGTAACATTAGAAAAGAGCTTAGAAGGAAAATTTAACAAGAAAAAATTGTGTAGCGAAACACGTCAACCTACTCATATTTGTGATTGGAGGTAGCGATAGTAGTAATTAGGGCAATTGACATGATTTCGACGACCTTCGCTTTAAGTGGCATTGGAGCATAATAAGGAGCGGCTTATTAAAGCAAATGCAAATGCAGCATGACAAACAGGCATACAGACTGACACACCCACACACAAACACACACACATGATGTGAGTGTGTGTGTGTCAGTCTGTGTGTGGGAGTGCAGATGGGAGGGTTAAAAAAAAGAAGCTATGTTATAAACAAATGCTAAAAATATTATTATTTACAGTACAGCGGACCATACATATAATAGCAAACAAAAAATCTGCATAATATTGCCGTCAGAATAATTCATAGCTGTCGTGAACATATCCTTAATGTAGCTAATACAAACATGAATATTTTCTACAGAATCACGAATCATTTCCAACAGCCTGGTTATTAATTCGGCGGCCCGTCATGTTGGACTCATGACATGGGTCGCAGCAAGTACCAACGTGTAGCGCTGTAGAGGCGTAGGCCGGCCTGCGGTGAACCTGCGTTCGGTTACGACCTGATCACTTGTAGCACCTTAGTAGTAACATACAGCCAGCTATGTTCTAACATGTGGATGGAGTTTCGAGAGAAAATAACGTGTGTTAACATTATTTTCTAGTCTATAATTTCGATTTTATTGCATCCTTATGATCATTGACGTACCCGGTCAACTTTGCACGCGTAGATTCCTTTATATCGCGAAAAAGGTGTTTTTCGATATGGCGGCCGAATGGCAAGGGTGGTGCCCCACAAACTTCAAGTTAAGCTTCTATTAACCACCTCCACATGAGCCAAAAATAAAACTGCTTACACTAAAAATGCAATATTCGGTCCTAAAATTGTAACATTTCAATCTGAGTTGTTTAACTTGGCAAAAAACATGAGAGGTGTCGAGGGAAAGTAATATTTTTTATATTATATAGACAACGAACATACAGACAGAAAGACACACAAAGAATCACGCGCACGCTGCACAGCTTACCACTATAGCAAAAATATGTCGTTACAACTTTAGGTCTTATTTTTTTCCGTCTAGCTTCCATTCTTAACACAGCGCTAGAACACAATTGCATTAGTGCTACAAAATGTTAATTTATTGCTTACGCTTTACATACATACCAATATCAATCAGACTCAGCTTCAAACTACAAACAAAAATGTTTAATTAAGTTAAGCGTATTAACTGAAAATCGCGTCGCGTTATGAGTTATAATCACTGATTTATTTTCATATAGTTTACCTAAAATTTATTACGTATTTTTTTCATAACGTCTTTAACTTGGATGTTCATAGAAGTTCATTCATCATTAGAAAACAAAAATATTGTTTTTTTAACCTGGATGAATCACTCGAAGCTCATTTTCTTTCCTCCTTTATTCTTCACTTTAATTTACTTTAATCCCTTGTATGATATGTATTTTCCTTTTCCACATTTTAAGACCATCCACGCATTCTGAACTTCGTTTTTTATTAGTGATGGTGTATTACCATTATACGATTAGCGTAAGCAAATGTCCTGCTAAAAATATTTTTTTAACTGCAGCTTTTCAAGGTATGTTTTTCTCTCGTTTAACCCCAAAAAACACATATGAAAAGTCCTAAATAGGATGGAACAAAGTGCTTAAGCCTGCATAATTTGAACACAATATTACTGGAAAAAGTTCACGAGATGATCTCGAAACCGGGCAACTTCTCAAAGGATTTTACAAAGATTGTTGAATTAAAATGAGGATTAATTTCAGTGCTCTAAGTTTCACATCCCAGAACAGGGTAAAGTTCCTGACTTGGTAGGCAGATAATAGTTGAGTAGCAAGTTTAATTACTTCCCGCTTTCTCAAGTAACCACTGACGCAGACGCTCCGTTACAACGCCCTCCTTTTGACCGTCGCAACGACAATTTATTGATATTTCATGTTTCACGTCACCATCTTTCAACTAAATTATAATTATGAGGTTTCGCGTACAATGTTTTTAAGCATGCTTATATCCACTCAGGTTGAATAAGACCCACTTCCACGTGTACGATTGTGGAAAAGTCTTCTCATGTCAAGTCATATGAAAAAGTGCATTTATGTACATATAATTTTTATTCTGAACATGAATAAAATTTCTTTTTAATAACAGTAAACTAAAAAATACAAAACTTAGTTGTTTAAATATGTGTGAGAAAAATAAATAGCGTTCAGAATTTTCAATATAGACACATAAACGATATTCTATTAGAATCAATTTCATCAAGCGATAACAATTTCACTTTACGCTCGGAGCAGATATAACGGTACAAATGTAATAGGCAATGTATTGCCAATTATTAAATAAAAGTCGAAACGTCACGAACGTTTATGTTCATGTCCACTCAGATTTATATTTTAATCCAACACTAACCGTTTGAAACTGTACACTGCTTTCTATTTGGTTAGAAATTGAATTTGAATAGGCGACGCAATCGTCTATTGCACTGTTAATATCCGAATGCAGGTTAAATTTGCGCTTACATGTGCTACGAATTTTGCAGTACGCAATGTACTCGTGTCAATGAAACATGATAATTCTATTATTCAATTGTTTCGTCAATGAATGTAGATGCTTGCAATAACAAGAGGAATTGCGCTATGCTCAATGAATTTATGTTCATCAGCGAACAATCGCTAAAATTAAGTTTACATTAAGCTATAAGGGAACATAAATTATTGAAAGCAAGCATATTATTGAAAGCAATTATAGTAGGTAACTACCTGTACTTACGTAATAGAACGTGCGACAATAATAAATGGATATAATTTGATTGTTAAACTATCTGAACAACAAAAATTGTTATACTCAATTTATCGCCAGAAGTCGACGAAGAAAGTATTTTTATATTCAAGGGCACGCATATTTTATAACAAATAACCCAAAACAAATGTGAAAACTATTAAGCCATTGTTTCTAGTGAAGAAACCCCCAGGGTAAGGCAAATAAAGCACTTCCTAACAGATTGTAAGTTTGTGCAGGCAACGCCATGGTTGTTAATTGGCTTGATTATTTATTATTCGGGTTGTGTTGCTCGCCGTGCCTAATTTGCGCTGAACTCACTAGCTAGCTGAGCACAATACTTAATGCAATACAAAGTGACGCAAAACAAGCTGTTTTATTTTCGGCGCTCAACCCTTGGCTTTAAACGTAATTTAATTATTGTTAAAACATATGAACGTAAAGTAGAATAACAGTGTTATTAACGTCTTTCGTAATTGACAACACATTGGTCTGAAAATGATCCCCCATAATTTCAACATTTACAAAAAATTTGATAGTTTCAATATCCAAATAATTGCCCCACAAATTCGTATTGCATAAAAATTTTAACTGTATAAAAAGGCAAACTTAAGTTCCACAAACGTTATTAAATGAAAGAAGTGCAAAGAGCTGTTCGAGATTCAATATTATTCCTTGCAAATTACACCCATTGCCTTAAAATTTTGCTGAGCGCGAGTGGGAGTGAAGTCAGTGCGTCCAATTGGATGGCATATTTTAATGCCGTCTGGCAGCCAGCCACTGCCGACGACACCCTCTAATGTTTTCCTGTTTCTCCCTAATGTGCCTACTTAACGAACTAAACTTTCTTATCGAACAAACCAACAACTTGGTCGAATTCCGGAATAACATTTCGGAAAATTACTATTAAACTCTCATTCGCAACGTATTTGATTTTACATTTAAACTCGTCTAAGTTGTCATGACATACAATTATGTTGTTTTAGCAAAACAAGATTCAACTGAAAATTATAGATTGATTAGCTTTTATTAAAATCAATCATTAAATAAATGGATTTTTAAATCAATATTTAAAAATCCAGGAGTCACAATCGCACAATCTAGTTATGCACGACGTAAAATGTTAAAAATTCGTTTAAAATAACTTTACCACTTGTCTTTGTTCACTTGAAAACTATAAATCAAACGTTTCTATTTCATAATCATAGTGAGACGCTACGTAAGTATTTCAAGATAAAGAAGAAAATGAAAAAAAAACAATAAAATGTCTCACTTGTAAGTCTAAGACACTAGACTGAACGCAAGACTGGTATCAAAATAATACAAATAAGATTTATTCTTCATGTAGCCTGTTTCAGTTGTAAACAAGAAGGCAACGGCATAAATAAATACAAATGTATTCCTTTGACACTCGTCGATATCGAAAGAGTTCATTGTAAGTAAATATTGGAAATTTTAAAAGTATTTATTGATTCCATTGTAATAGTTTTACCTGTTAATGTATTTACAAAACACTTAATTGCGCGCCATTAACATGACTTTTGTTTCCTACAATTATTCAAAATGGTATTTACTTTTTTTGTGGGAAATATCGTTACGGATACCGTCTCCTCTTCGGGGGAGAGGGAGGCGGTTACGTCTGACTCGTATTCACCTACAATAAGCGTAATCTAATCTTTATTAAGATAATTCCAGGCTAAGACATAGAAACTACTGCAATAGAATGTTTACAACAACTTTTCTTAAATTTAAGTTTGAAGGGCAAGTTTCTAAATATATTAAGATTCACTTCGTAATATATTGTGGGTGCCTACCGGGAGGTAATTAAAAAGTCCGATATAACACTCAACATTAAATAGTTTATTTCACGTAAACACAAGTAACAAGAAACAGCGATAGTTAAGTTTATAGTTAGAAAAGTGAAAATAAGAAACAAAGGATTTGAATAAGTCAATTTACAAAATGGCGCGAAACGGGAGCTAAAATGCGCATGCATTCGCCGTCAATAGGTAGGTTGCGACTGCGGAAGCGGTGAGAATTGGAAAGGGGCATCGTATGATTTATTAAATATCTAAATACCTGCCGATACAATTATAACTACGCGTACAGTCCTTCCCACAGCTTCGCGCATCAACGATCTCACCCGGGTTTACTCGTGAATTATTTTTATGTTTAGTTAAGTTATTTTATTTACTTTTGTAATCGTTTAAATAGTTAGCTAGTGGGGGTTCCCACAATATTTAGAAACTTGCCCTTTTTTATTTTTATATCTATTTTCATACATTCCCAAGTGACAAAGTTTTCAAGAATCTGTCTCTCGGGACCAAATCTTTCTTAAACTATCTCGGCATAATCCTGATTACACCGATTTCCTTTCAACATATGGAAATAAACGTATGGAAAAACTTAAAATATATTTACCCGTTATAGACTTGTTAGACAAAATTAAAAATTATAATTGATTAAGTATTTTATAATATGAATTTTCAATTTGCAAAATGGAAAAGTTATTTCTGAAAAGAAGTTTAAAATTATTTATAGCACATAATAGTGCTAAAAATAATTTTTACAAATCAAAAGAAATAATAGTCGACAAGATGTCCCGGTATTACCGCGCTCCATGTCAATACAATAGAGTTTACACGGATTGATAAATGAAATGGCAAGATTTAGCAATCGTAAGATCCGTCAATTAAAAAAAATTTTTCATTTAATTGTGAAATACCTAGTTCCATTAGGTGACATTTTTTACGTACAGAACATACAGTAGTGATGTTATTTTAGTTTAATATAATAAAGTATTTAAGTGTAGCCAATAATATTATAGCACACGTAATTAACGACATTTTAAAAATAAATAACTTATGCTTTATAATAAGATACTCGTAAATGACATCGATTGCAAAACGTAAGATAAGAATGGTTAGCTTATCAACGTTCCATTGTGCCAGACAATTTTCGAGCAGCTTATATCACTGAATTACGAGTGTTATTCAGTAATATACGGTTTCATTTGCTTAAAAGCTTTATACATTTGCTGTTCCAAGCGCATTTTGGTGGTGTTGGCGCCATCATGAAAATTATCCTGTCATTGTTCCTGGCTGCATTTGATTTTGGCTGACATCAATTTACTTTGTTGAAAATACGTTCTATAACTCATGCAATGTATTGGTTTAATTATATGACTTTAATTATGTCATTCGTCGTATATAAAAAATAAAAAATAATGATTAATTGCTTCGGAATCGGTATTCCGTAAAAGAGAAGGTTAAATTGACTATTAGCTTTTGCACCTATCAATTTACCAGTCATCCCGATTGCAGTGTTCGTGGCAATCAAGCCCGATTATTTGAGTGACCGTTGCTCAAATCAAAGACCAAGAATGCTTTTAGCTAACATTGCTATGAATTTAACACGACTGGTGTTAATTTGAACTGTGTTTAGAGTAATGATCACAATTAATATTAAATGCTTGTATAATATTACATTCTGGTAGTATTCATTCATGTTTAGAAAGAGTTCGTCCCTACCTCGCTTGATTCATAGAATTATTGTACGACTGTGTTGCCTGTACTAACTGTCACTTAACCTCACCCCGACGTATTATATTTAAGAACTAGTTATTGTTTTTGGTGCTATAAATTATTCGATTTATTACTGTTAATGCTAATTGTGATTTTAATGATGTACTTATCCCGATACAAAAATACGCTAAACAAAAATACCTTTTCTATTTTATAACAAAATTTTAATATCGATTGTTTATTTAGAGATTTAAAATTTACGAAATAAAATACAATCTATAGGTACATCATAATTTTAGTTTGTGCTCGAATTGTGTTTGAATCGTACATTAGTCTATACATTTAGATCATCTATTATAAAGTGATAAAATTAGGGTTAATAAATATATAAAAAATGTAATCGACGTTGCTTTCAAATAACAGCCATTTTACGTTTCTCTTTGATCTCTGAGTAATTTTGGCTGTGTCGCCCGCATATGTCGTTTGATTGACGCATGGCGATGAACTCGGCAATATCCCGTGAAATAAACAAATTCATATTGAACTTTGCTACAATACCAGTAACATACTTTCGAAATTTATAGGTTCATGACAACACCTACAAGAATTTTATGTTGATTTTCAATTTATAGTCTTGTGGAAAAAAATATAAAATACGACACTCCAAAAATTTATAAACAATAATAGTACCTTTTAAAATATATTAATAATTTGATAACCCGTAAATTATAGAATTTAGGATAAGACATTAATAGAGACAATAGTACTGCTTTATAATAATATTTTAAAGCAATTCCATTGTCTCTTACAAATATGACGGAATATAGGGGAAAATAATTTATTTACAGCTAGCATCAGATTCAATAAAATCAGTTCAACTAAAAAAACTATAAAAGGACTAGATGGTTCATGATATGAGTTCTTCAAACTACTGGTTTATCTAGGTCCCTTTCATTTTTATACGAAAAATCGCCTTCGAGCAGATGGTTCTACAGAACGTAAATGTTTTTATAAATATTCGTGGCACGTTCTCTCAAACTAGTTGCCAGTCCTTAGAATAAATGATGAAGAAATAAGTAAAACTCTTCTTCTAGAATTATCTCTTCTTACTATACATTAATTACTTATATTTTGAAAAATTAATTTTATAATAAATATTTCCAATCGAGCGTGTACAAACAAAACATTCATTAATTGGTGACGGATCTATAAATTTTTCTACATCCTTAGCTGTTATAGTCCACGGGAACGGTTAACAGAGTAACAAGAAAGCTAATAATATAAAATATCTTATCCCACTTGTGGCTTAAGTAGGTAATTTGGAAAGTATCTGTGGGGGCACATAATGCATAGCTCTGCAGAAGTGAAATCCAATTTCCATTCAGGGTGCAGAGGAATCGAATCTAGACGCCGATTGCGGCAAGGTAAGTTCAAGTTAAATCGGATTTTCACTTTGCCTACATTCTTCTTTACTCGATAAATTATAAAATTCAACCAATAGAGCCTTACTGTAGAAAATTGCTAAGTGACTTTTAAGTCAAGTCGATTTGCTAATCTCGATCTATAAAGGAAAGTTATCTGATTCAATTATATTTAGTTCATATTGTTCTCATGAATGGTTTTAGCAGCGTAAGTATAACTGTTTCTAATAAGATAGCCTTAAAAAATATTAATATTATTAATTACAAAACACAGTGTCTACAGTAAGGAAGTCTTAATATTTAGACGGCTTCACTGCCCCACAGTTTATAATCCGACAAAACGATTTTCTTATTAACTTCCAAAGACTTTGTTCGAGAGGGCTTTGCGGATGAATGTTTCATTGTAGTAAGCAAAGAGAATCCTTAAAAAGACGGCGCTGTACATATTTTACATAGTCTTGAAGAAAAGTTCTTTATGTGTGTTATAACTATTGTAACTTTCTTTTAATAGTGTGGGTTACTGTAGCAGGAGACCGAGTTCTCGTGAATGAACACCTAGGCCTAACGAATTGCAAGATGACAAGATTGGAACCGTTAAGTGGTGGTGCTCTTTAAATAAAAGAAAAAGGGAAAAAAGTGGCAAATAAGAGAACACTATTAAAAAATAATAAACCTAAAGTCCGTATGACATTCATATATATACGATATGTTATACGATACTTTGCGCTGGTAATCTGTGGGCGAGAGTGAGAGAGACTGAAAGACAATTTTTTGCAAAGTTCTCTAAAACGCAATTAATTAATATGACATTCACATATCAAATATCCTCTCTGGATAAACGCGCTTTAAGTTGTTATCTGACCAATAAATCATGTTAATGTTTCCGTGGTTTCACTTAGTATATTGATATATTGTTTTGTATCGTTCAAAAATCTCTAATAAATCGTATAAAATATTTATAAAGCAAATTCTTTCATATTTCTGTTAAAAGTTACGTAACCTTTAAATATAAGAGATATATAACGTATGCTTTCGATATATTACTCGAAGTTGTCCACTTAATATTATTATGAGTAAGACAGAAACTTTTCTTATTACTATTTGTTTTTACGTATACAAGATCTCATGTATGTTACTTAGCTGTTCTAACTGGATCAAATAAAGATAGTATATATTGCAGATATTAATTCTGAAAAAGTGCCATTCATTCATTAGTTAAGAAAACCATATCAGAGCTTATTTATTAGCTTAACTTAGCAAACTACTTAGTTATTTCAATTATATCAACATAAAGGTAGCCTTATAATTATTTACATAATGTTTCAAACATCGATGAGTTTAACTGTCGTATTTTATCAAAGACGCGTACACGGTTATTATATATAGCATAATATTTATTCGACTATATTCCTGATTGACTTACATAAACAATTTGACTTTTTAATCAACTTGATTCGCTAAAATTTATTTTGGTTTTACAATATTCCCATTACGGTTTTAAAAACGAAAGTAAATTGCACTTCACTCTCTGTGTCATAATCAAAGTAAATCATTTCTTCAAATAATTTCTGCTTTGTAAAAACTTAACTCTTAAAATATTTAAAAAACCAAAGCTCATGCCCGTTTCTTCCGTATTTGCTTTAAAACAAGAGATATCTATATGTAAATTAATATTTAAGAAATAATATCTTGTCTCAAAGACACCGTTTAAATAAATCACTTCGTAGTTGTTCGCAGTTAGTCAAAAAACAAAGCAACGAAGATGAACAAAATGTCGTGTTATATTATTTCTATATACTCTACACTTTGTAGGCTCCATACTTAAAAGCAGCGTTTTAAAAGCAATTAAGATGAAAAAAAATATTCTCTAAAATGCATTCGAAAGCTGGCAGTTATAAATATCAAATAGCAAATATGAATGTTTTATAATGTTTCATTAATTTTTAGTACTTTCATGATTGTTTTTTGAGAAAACTGCTTGTTACACATTTTCATTTAAAAAGTACCTACTGAGTCCGAATTAATGCAACAATAGGCAACACTACTAATTTATAAAACAAACAAAAATTTGTTGTTTTGTCGTATAGAATGTTGAAGAACATTCTGGAGCTCTTTCCTGTGGCGTTTTTAGAATTCCGTTCACTTTACAAATCTGATCCCTTAAATAGGTTATTTCATTATCTTTGTTTGTGTTGTTTTTCGCCATACAAACCATGTTCGAAAATTACAGTCAGTATTACCTTTCAAAGGTCAATAGCTAAGAACATTTTTCTTTGAATTTTAACTTTGATTTATTAAAGCTAAACTTTTAAATACACGTATTTATCAAAATATACTTGCCGCCACATATGCCTACAGAACCCCATTCTATGCGTGGCGAGACATTCATTTAACCGGCTATTTATAAACATTTGTGTAGAACTCACAAACAAGATTACTTTTTTATAAAAAAAGTAAACAATTCAGGAAGTTAATTCGATAAAGTTTTGTTCTGATTACGTTATGTTCGTAAGACCTAAAAAGATGGAAGGTACTTCGTCCTTTGCGTAATGTTGTTCCGTTTCTTTTTTTAAAAGAGATACTCTGGACTCTTTTTTCGCGATAAAAATATGTCATATGGTACTTTTATAGCGAAGAAAGAACATACGATTGAAATGTCCTTTTCTAAACTTGGGACTAAATCTATCGCATAGCTCTATGAAAATTGATGGGTTTGATTCAGGCATGTAAGTGATAAAAACCGACAAAGCTACATTCCCATTTCTTATGTTGTGTACGAATAAAAGAAGTTAGTACATACTTTTGCAATTTCCAATAAACCTAATAACATGAATATCTAAAAAATATCCTATATCTGTCAATATCGACTCACGTCAAAATATGTTAACGATAACTTACCATAGGAAGAAATATTTTTCAGGGTCCTTTTACGAGTACAGTAAAGTAGATAAAAGTAAAACGAGCGTCTAGAGCCTCGGCTCGAAAGGGTTTAATCAAAGCAAGCCTGCCCCGGCTACCCGAGATGTAGTAAATAGTCCATACAAGCGAACCCACTTGCGTTTGGATTTTCAGCTAAAGTTTCCAACATCGCACCAAATAAATTCTCCACATGTATCGCCTTATACTTTAACGGCGTTGTGTAAGCCAAATTCAATCCGCATTTATTTAAAGTGTTTAATTTACATCAATTGACATATTCCAAGTATCATTGACACTTAGTCTTAGTATTTGGTACTAATGTTACTCATAAATTCAAAAACATTAATTTAAAATTAATAAACGACTACAATTTGATCAGTACAGTTACGATTAAGGTACAAAAACAGTAAAAGATTTGATAACAAATTTTACCCGTTATTATAAATCGTATCTATCGACCAACCTGATATACAATGTTGTATAAGGCTCAGGTATAAATAAGGTTAAAATTACTGAAATGATATTCAAATATCCTATTAATTAACTGTAACACTTTTTAATAATTAAAAGGATTTAATAAAATAATAGCGGCTGTATTGGGTTAAAAGAGTAAAACTGTAACCGAAACAAATGAAACGTTTAAAGATCTTTATTTCTCATCAAGACTTAATTACTAGTCACTTCCATGAGAACAATATTTTTTAAAATAAAATAAAATTTGTGGGGAGTTCGATACAAAACCACTAGTAAGAAGCGAATTCAAAGCATTCAGTCGGTGGTCCAAGTTAGAAGATTTATACTTTAAAATGTTCACTATTAATTTATATTACAAAGTTAAGATGTATGTTAATAATTTATTTTTGAATGAATGCAGTGAATTCGCCTCCCTGACCCTTTTTGGGAGTTTATTATATAATTGTGCTCCTGCAAAAGTTATGCAATTCTTGCCATAATTAGTCGTAACATTGGGCAATACAAGGTGGCTTGCTCGACGCATCGAGTAATTGTTAATTGTATTTTTTGTAGTGAATGTGATTTGTGAATGAATATAATTATGAGTTAATTTGTAAACAAGTATGCATGTGTTATAAGTGTACAATTGTGTTATATTTAAAAGTTTAGTATCACTATAAATTTTTTGTGTTCGGAAGTTCGGAAGTCGTAATTGTATAAGATTTTAACAATTCGGTTTTGTAGTGTTTGAATTGGTTTCAAGCTGGTTTTGGGCAATGCACCCCATATTTCTATAAGATAAAGTATATGAGGTTTGACCAAGGCACTATATATTAAAGTTCGAATTTTTTTGGGAATGCAGCTCACTAATCTGTGGAGAAAACCGATTAAGGATAAAAGTTTGCCTTCAGTCGTTTTTAAATGCGATTTCCACGTTAGGCAGCAGCCTAACGTGTAACGTGAACTAAGAAAAATATCTCGGTCTTATGCTTGATAGCAATCAAGCATAAGACCGAGATATTTTTCTTCTGTAGCCATTTTGAGAATTTCACCACTTATACTTAGGTTAGGGATGTTTACAAGTCTTTTATTTTTAGCAGAAAATATAATGTACGATGATTTTGAGGCGTTTATTGTTAGCAGATTGTATTGAAACCATGTTTCTAGTTTGTTTGAGTCTGTTTGTGCTCTCTCATAAATTTCATTGATGTCCTTGCCATAATAGAAAAGACATGTATCGTCTGCGTACAGAGTGAGATGACCCTGTAGACCAGCTTGATAAATGTTGTTTACATAAACAGAATGGAACCTTGAGGCACCCCACATGTCAATAATTTAGAAGAACTTTGGTAGTCTCCAAGTTTCACCACCTGGTAGCGATTATGGTTCGGCGGCTGGTTTCGAAATCACGGGTAAAACAGAAACTGGTCGGTAATTACGTACCGGGATTTGATTTACTACCTGTTTTATAAATTGGAGTAACTCTGGCAATTTTTAGATTTTCTGGAAAAGTACCTGCAGCCAAAAGTCTATTTAAGCATCCTGTTAAATTTTGAACTATAAGGTTTTTGATACATTTTAATGCTTTTGTACTAATGCCGTCTATACCAGTACTCGTAAATCATCAATAATCAAATGAAACGTAACGACTGTGACATTGAATAAACAAGCAAATTTACAATAAATTAAAAGTAAATAAAACGTATTATTTTCAAATTGAATGGGAATTAATTTAAAAACATTTATCATTTTCCTTTAACAATTTTTACGTTTGTCAATATAGCTCTACTACCCGTAGATTACTGCTCACTTATGTATTAGAGCAGTAATGTATTAAATGGTTGTTTTTTTTAAATTATAGATTGAATTAAAATAGTTTGATTCAATTCGCTAAAAAGTCATTCTATGCAATTAAGAAATAATTATATTGTTTATAGAGTTAAATTTACTGTAAGCAAATTCAAAGTTAGGATTTTCAGACGGAACCATATAAAAGCATGTATATTATATAAGTCATGATGAAAGTCATTCAGGCTTGATAGTTGCAGTCAAGGCAATGATTAATAATTATCAAAATTATTAATCCTTTAAAATGAACAATGCACATACAGCATAAACATACATACATAATAAGCGTTCATTTCAATTACCAGCTAAATCTCGGTGCGCAACAATATTTAAATAATTTATACCTCATAAATAACCGGTTAACCCCAAACAAAATATATCACCAACGGCAGGATTAATCAATATTGCGATTGTATACCGCGATTATCCTACTTGTGCCGAAATTTTCTATGCCTAAATAATAATAATAATAATTTTAGCATTAGGAGACATTAACAGTGATTTCGTAAAAAAAGTAAAGGTTAGATACAAATATTTTGTTATTTAAACATTTCATTTTTGTAAATATCATATCGATAAATAGTTATTAAAATTACATAGATTATGTGTGCAAAAATAAAGCTGGTTCACCATTGAAAGCATTATACAAATGGCATTAATCTCCATTTGTTGGAGATTAATGTGCATTTGTATAGATATGAAACCTAAACAGTGCCTTAAAATCATGGCTCAAATAAACCGTTACGCACTATCCTATGTACACAGTTAACAGCAGATTAGCAACAATGCTTTTCTACCACAAAATTTATAATGAACAGTATAATCCCTACTAATATTATAAATAAAGTAACTGTCACTGTGTCTGCCTGTCTGCTACGCTTTCACGCCAAAACTAGTATTTCATAATTATGACATATTTAAACGAATATATATAGGAAAAGCGCTCAACTATTTTAACAACATAGTAATCAATAATTGTTTTATGTCGGCGTAAATTATTTAATTTATTTATGCGGTTTAATCATCGAGTAATTTATGGAACCTAACTATAGTGGTAAGAGAAAATTGACAAATATTTACTTCGTTACTTCCATGAGATATAGTTGTTGGTACTAATAGTACCCACCTGCCATTCCTAATGGTTTGAAATATTTGCATTTTTTATAGTTCTGAAACGTACAGGTATAGACAGATAAAATTTATTGACTTGTAATAAATCCAGCTTTGTAATATTATTATAAACAGCTTATATGCTCGTCACAAGAGCACTCAATGTTCATTCGAAAGCAAAGAGTAATTAAATGCTGGGTGGATTTTATGTAGTGAAAACTTCATTGCATTTTGTCGTATGATATTGGTTTGACATTCTAACAAAATTGTAGTGAGTTTTTTATTTTGTAAAAGTTAAGTTATTATATTCACTATATAATGTATTAAAGTATACGAATATTAAATTTAGTACAATTTATATTACTTATATAAAAGATTGCAAAAATAATTGCTCATCTCTTCTCAGATTTAAGCAAGCCAATTAGGACAGCGTAAAACATGAACACATGAAATTTCCTTGTTGTGTCTACCAAATTATTCAAAACGTCAATTATCACAGTTTGAAAATCAATTACTATAGCTCCTTGTTTGACAGTTCCTAATTCATTGGTTACCCTATTAACCTATTGTAAGTAACAACTTTATATTTACCTGACACACCCAAATAATAAGCGTTTTATAGATTTTTTTTTATAAAAACGCCGACTTAATGTAAGCAATTTTTGAAATGACTTAAAAAATTATAAATCTAGATACTTATTAGATATTAGTCTATGTTTCAACTAAAACTTCATACCATTCGAATTCATATTAATTGCTGTACAAAGATATTGTGCTGCATTTCCTGATGATAAAATAAAAAAACAAGGTGCCTTTTGTGTTATGCTGGGGTCACATGCATTTGTTCTTCATCTAAAATTCCGCATATTGCTCTGTAGTCACTGAACTGTTATAGCTAAACTAGGCTAAGACGTTTTCGCTGTATGTTCAAACAGTATCTACGAATTTAAGATCGTCGCGTCGTATCTTGTTTCAATTGTTGGAGACTTTGTGGTTGTTACCTAACCTAACCTTTTCTAATGATACAATAGACTGTCTTGTTAAAACAAGAAAGTACGACTTTATCTATCATAATCCTTAAACAAATATTAAGGTAAGGATTATTAAAGCGTAAATAAATGATATTGTGATTTCAGACAGTTTTCAGATACTATCGGAGCAACAAGCGCTCTCTCAACAAGATTAGGTATAGAATTAGATAACATTTTATAGCTTTCTAATAAAAAGTCCCATAAAAACTTTTACTTCTGTTACTGTCAGTGACCATAAAAGGGACATAAATTTTAAATGTAGGTATGTTGTGTCTTTGCAATTTGTAAATAATGGCTAATTTAGATAAACACAAGATCCGCGATTTAGCCCCCTAGATTTAGCTATCTACAATTTCACTTTTTATATCACAAGTTTCTATTGTTCAATAATTGTATCTATCCGTAATATCCAAATTGCAACTACGTTACGCTATTTTACTTATAATTTGTATAGTAATAGCAAAGAAGTTCAACAATATACTTCTTTAACCTTAAAATAGACAGTATAACAAGTAAATACATTAATTTACTTGAAAAATATCACTCAAGAACTATTTAAGGTCCTAATATATGTACAATATATTTCTAATATCCGTTACTCGTAACTCGACACATTCATTGTATGTTTTTCAGTTGTCTACCCAATAATAATATTAAATCAAAATATTTCATTTTTTAGAAATTAATATAAATAGCAATTGTTTATATTTTATCTTACTCAGAGTTAAGATAAAGCAATAATATAATATAGATATGTTTTGAGTACACATTCTCATCAAAGTTATTAAGGTTCTGCCCGAATTTTTAACATACGTTGTTTTTATCTAATATAATGTGATATAAAACCTAATGATCCTCTTCAGTTTATTTTTAATTTGCGTATTTCATAAAGAAGCTAAAAGGATTAAGCTTTTGGCGTGTCGACCCTTCATATCAAACCTAACTAGAAAGTGGTGACAATAATAGGTAAAGGTGACAAGAATATATTAGAACTTACGTAAAAAGAGGCATTTCACATACCCCTCAAAGGAAGAAAATTTTTCCATAATAAATGTTACAACTAACTAGACTGGATGACTGTAATTTTCATAAAACAGAAGAATAGACAAAAGTCGATATGAATGAGTCCAGGAACGACAAATAAAATTCTTGGCTACATACCAACTGGCAGTCGAACCTAAAACACTCGTTTCCAAACGTTGCTTATCTACAGACTTTACTAAAACTTTATCGAACATCCACATTTTGATATTTTAATAACAAAATATATGGACATACAAGTACACAACAGAAATAGCTTGATATGTGAACGAAGGAAAACAGTTCATTTCAATACATCGAAAAATTGAATTATCTAGATAAATTCGATCCATCGAATCCCTAATATGTTTAGAGGGATAGCCATGCCGTTAGTCTGAGATCAGTCAGTTAGTGCCACAGCACATCACAATAACGTCCTTTTCGCCTGATCCGACTTTAATGCGATATATTCCCGTTCCTGAAATAAAGGTTCTTGACAGTCAGACAAAGAGCAAAGTAAACTTATCAGTGAAAAGTTCCCTTTTTCTATAACGTATGCACCCTTTTAAAAATTTGTCATCCTCCTTTCATATGTGAATGCATCAGGACGTACATAATTGTTTCGTGATCATATATTATAAGTATAAATAAAATTCTTCCAGGAAAACATCGAAGTTGCACGGCTGGTATGGTCCGTCGTTAAAATATTACGATCGTCCAATATCAAGGGATGAAATCTTTAATCGGAGATATGACTTTTACGTGAAACTTAGTGGTGGGGCTTTGCGGCGGCTCCGACAATAGATAAGGAGTTACGCGATTTAGGTCCATCACGTATTTATTTTGATATACTTGTACATACGAGTAGTATTATATGTTCTCAGCAAAATAAACTTTATTTTGTTGACATTAATGTTTTTTTTTAAATATCTTATATAAATATAATATCATTACCACTTTTTAGAACTATTTCTAAAAAGTGGTAATGAATTATATATAGACTTTCTATAAAGACCTCAAAGAGCACTAGGTACTAAAAGTAGCCTTTAAATTGCCTTTTGACCATCCAACCACATCTCTTTACTTTAAAGCCAAAGTCTTGAGTGTTAGAAAACTTTTTGCGTTTCAGAGCATAAGAAGGTATCACAGATTAAATAACAACTATGAACACAAGAACTCCAAAAGAGTAACAGTCCCCATGCCATCTGTTAACACAAAATTTGCACATAGACAATACGAATTCATAGCGCTTAAGCTCTACAACACAATTAATATATATATAAAAACATTACTTCTTATAATAACTATCAAATAAAGTCAGAAATCAAAGATTGGTTATCAAGTCTCGACTACTATGACATGCTTCAAGCTTTCCTACACCCACACTTACTCTTCACACTCTACAAAATCTACACATCTCAATCAGACATCAGTACGTATTTTATTAACCGTTGTAGAACTATTTAGATTATATTATTATTTTTTTATTTTTATTAGTATTGTTTCATCCGTACATACTTATACATATAGGTATATATTTTTTTTAATTTTTCTTTATTGTACTGTATTAATTCGCTTTGTAACTGATTGTAAATGAATTTTTGTATTTTTACATGTAACCTATTGTAAATCTGAACGAATTGTGTCGGTGCCGTATATGTGTCATGATTGGATGAAACAGGCTCCTGAAAAACAGTATTTACTATCTTGGGAGCCTGGGTAAATTTTTTTGTAAATCACCTTATTATGGAAATAAATTATAATTATTATTATTTGATACTACATTTAAACTTCTATTTCTTATTCCGTAACAAGTCACGGACACAAATATTTATTTTAATATTAAAAAAACTTAGGACCCTCGGATACAGCCAAGTAATAACTACAAAATAATTTAATTGTGAAACAAAATTACTTATTTTACGCGAATGAAGTGAGAGAGTCTATCTCTGAGACGGTTTTAGAATACGGTATTATAAATACCCGAATTTTCTCCCGAATCCTAAACCAAAGTTCACCTCGGAATCATTCCAGGGGACGGTTCTGCCAATTTAAAGCCAGCAATGGGCAGGAGTTAGTATAGCTGTCGTTACGGCTCGTATAACTGTAGCGATTTATTTACAATGCTGAGACACTATAGCTTCCGTTGCTTTTCTTTGAAAATATCATTCTACTTTTTACTTTATAGGGTCTTACAATTAAACAGGAGGCTCGTTTCATGGTTAGTGTCCATCTGCGGCAAGAATTTGTGACAAGGAAACTAAGGAGGACGTCAAGAGAAAAATGAAACTAGTTATATCATATGAAGGTATATTTTTCTGTCCTGTTCTGTGATCGAAATTTAACAAAAACTGTTAAGCTGGAAACCCTTTTAAAATAATTAAATAATTATTTAAAATATAATATAATCATGCATCGTACATATAGCGTACTGATTTATAAAATCATATATAGGTTAATATAATAGAATAAGTAGAAGTAGTAATAAAAGTAGAAAGTTTTTAATAAAGTGATATAAACTATTTTAAAATGGAGTAGGTACTAGGTAGGTAGTCTACAATTTATTTCTTACAGTGATACCTAAGCTAGGTAATTCGAGCAGCTAGAATCGAGATAAAGTGCTTCTTTGATTGTGTTGCACAAGTTTATTTTGTTTTGCACTGTCTCCCATTTAACAATATTTCATTCAACAATGCATTATTTGTTAAACTATCCACTTACTAAAATGTCGGAAAAAGAGTGGATGATATTATGTTTTGTGACTTTTGTGAATATTTAATTAAAAATTGAAAAAAAATAAAGTATGGAGAAACTGAATCAAATAATTAGTATTTGATAATTATCAAGTAATAATATCAAAACATTTTTCGATATTATCCTATACGTATAACAATCTTAATTTATTAGAACCATAAAACAAGGAATTTGCACAAACTAGTCGAGAACTGATTTTCTTGAAAAGATTATTCTTCCTTCTAATAGGATGATGCTTCTTAAGGATCGTTTGGGAAACTGATGACACTATTTGGTTTTGCCATAAAAAGTTATGATATCCTTCTAGCGATATGAAAATATTACGTACAAATCTTGCTCGACAGCGTTGACGTGCGAATTACGCAAAGCGTAATTTGTTTTAGGCGTTTAATAATAAAGTCTGAGATTATTAGTATCCACAGGTGACGTTTATGAACGTTTTAATAAGCCTAAATGCTTGGTCTTTTTTAACTTTTTTTTAAATTAAATTTGGTAATAAATTAAATTATCGTACTTTCATTTAATATTGTGAAATAAAAATTCGATATGCAGATCAAAAAAGAAATTTTATTAGCTACCTCTCCTGTTTTATTCCACTTAAATAACGCAATTTGAGCTGCCTTGGGAAACACAAAGTAAGTAAAAAATTAATCCTCCGTGGAGTTCTCACTTTATCGCCAGTGTATAGCCCCGGCGCGGGCGAGTAGCTCGCTACACCGACAAATGTAGCTGGCAATTTTATTTGTACGCAAATCCAATCGGTCGTAACGCCGGGCTTGATGGAGCCGGCGTAACGAAGTGATCGTACCAACTTATGAGTTTCATTTCCTTCAACCGTATACATTTTCAACACTTCACCCCTCCCATACACACTGTACAAGTTTTTTTAGCCTTAACAGTGATTTATATTCGTTTACGATTTGCGGACGGAAACTGGATTCCCAGATTCCAGAGTTTATTCTGCGAACGAACATTTACAAGGTTTTGTGATAGATTTATTCTCTCTGAATTTCTGAAAAGGTCATTCAACATTATTTCACCGTAGGATCCATTACCTACTTCACATCGTTTTCTTAATTAAAATTACGTGTCGCCTCAATATAGGTTATAAATTTCATAAAATTCCCGAGAAATATTCACTGTGTAAAGTGTCATTAGTTTTATGGTCTAGACTTGGATGTCTTTCATCTA
>JADANM010002527.1:6473535-6490090 GCA_026213755.1 Eurema hecabe
ATGCTCGGTGGACTCTATTAATAAAGCGAAATAATGGTTTTTTTAAATTTATGTGTTTCCCAATTATCTGCTATAGTTTAATATAAAAAGAGCTATTCGGAATTGAGATTATTCTGCAAATATTGAAATTGCTGCAGCCATTATTTATTTACTAAACCAATTTTACTTATTGTAGAATTGAATAGTACTAGTAGTAGTAATAGTAGTCCGGTCAATATAGACAAGCGGAAAATCAGTGAAATTGTTCCCGTGTAGAAAAAAAAATTAGTTCTCTTATTTCAATAAAGTTGCGCATACAAGCCTTCGGTTATGTGATACTTTTGACGATTATAAATTATTTAATAATAAAAACCGACTTCAAACTGTAAAATCGGTTTTAAAAGAGCTAAAAAATACTTTGCACAAAGTAATATGTATACAGACATTTTTTTCATTTAGTATATAGAAATTATTGTCATTTTTTTATAAATAACTTGGCACCGACTTCTAAATAAAAATAAAAAAGCATGTGACCCACATGTTTTGTTTTATATTATTATTTAAATGTATGGCTCTGGATCCTAGACTGTATTGAACTTGATCAAAATAGATCCACAGCCGTCAAAGTATAAAAAAACTATGTCTTGAATTTATAATTCTCACGTTTATAAGTATTTAGCAAATAACCTATCCAATTAATGACTATTGACTATTTTAATATTAGTACTATATACTTACTAGTTTAGAGAAAGTACTGTTATGAATAATTAAAAACATGAACAAAAAAAGGAAACATTGTATTACAATTACCTTACCTTGGTTTTGTTCATAAAATTAACAATTTTTAGAAGATAATCTAAAATAAACAATAAACATAGTTCAACATAGTTCTTTAAATAAAAGATCTATGTAAAACATGTGAAATATGCATATTAAGTGAAAATTATGTCGCATGCCTGAGCAATCTTAAAGGAATTTTAATATGTTTATATTATAACGCTAGAAAATATTCCATTTATTAGAAATGCATTACCATCTATTCATATAAGTAAATATTAAAAACGCTTGCTTATATTAAGTTTGCTTTGACTAGTTAGACTTATTGACTCATCCGGTTTATATGTCGATGCTTCTCAACTGGCAGTTATGGGGATTTAAACCTGCCCAATCCGATGGAAGACTGGTTAAAAACCCCAAAATAAAGACCTTAATATATCCTAACTGATATTATAATACGAAATTGTAAGGTTATGAATGTAGGAATGTTCGTAACTCTTTTACGCAATAACTACCCAATTTGACTGAAATTTGGCTGGTAATTCGATTAAAATAAACACTGGATATGTATTTTGTATCCCGCTATTATCACGGGAATCTAAACAACGCGGTAAAGCCACAAACTAGAAATTGAAAATAATAATTTTAAATTAACTTAATAATATATAATCTATAAAAATAAAAAATTATCTTTTCATTGTGCGCGTTGTTACAGTTTAGTCTCTATAGGCTAGGTCTCATGTATCCGTTTTACTTTCTTATAACAATATATCCTTAAAAGAATGTATACGAGCCAGCCTTAATTCAGTCCGAATAATATCTTGCGTCGTATAAATCAAAGCTATAGTCCAACAACATCTGTTGTTTATGCGTAATTACCAAAAACACGAATGTATGAGTTAGCCATTAATGTTGTAAACTGGTTAGCTTCGATAATCCAGACTTGTAAATAAGTCTGGATTATCGAAGCTAACCAGTATATACATTCTATTTGATCTACCGCACTAAAATGACATACTAGCATTGGTGTACTGTTAAGTATCTAGACACGCGGTAGCGTATCAAACGAAGTTTAAGAAACAGAACTGGCGAGCACCGAGTGTAATTTTCATTTATTATATAGCTTTCGAAAGTTTTAAACCTACATGTATTTGTCGGTTCCTATTTTATAATTCCGAAATTTGGGATTGTTGTAACTTGTAGAAACTAGCGATCGTTGAAGTCAATAACAAAGGAATTTATCATAATATTGAACTTGGCTCTCATTTCACATTTATGTTTTTGATTGGATTTAGATATTTTCTTTAAAATAAAATATGCAAAGGGCTAAAAAGTGCAGTTAGATTTATTAGTTCGTAAATAAGACGTGTGGCACTCGGAGACTGCCGCGGTAAAGACTTATTGCATATAATTTTTTATCAACTTATATTTATTTTATTAATGCAGTATTTTTTTCTTTGATATCAATTCAAGTAATACTATGAGCGTCGTGACCGATAAAAAAATTTTACATTATTTTTCGTTACGGAATTTCAGGATTCGCTCTCCACGCTCAAGGCCCGCGAAAGAAGTTATGTAATAGCTTAATAAACAAGGTATATTTTTTTTTTGTTTTTCACCACACGAAATGTTTTGAAAGCAAACGTAAATAAGCTGTAAATATTTGACCAACGTTTGAATTTAGCAAAATCATGATTGTGAGTTATTTGTATTATAAACAAGTAGCGGACGGCATGTAAAATAATACGACTGCTTCTAGGGCAATACGTGCCTAGCCTGTGAACTGACACGACTCTTTCTAAAGCCTGAGATACATCGGCTAGGGATATTGTATTTTAGTTCATAACGAGGAACAATATATTTTACGCTTCGTCGTAGTAGACGTGTTGTCTTGTTAACGTTTAATTTTGCCTGGATTGTAATAATCGAGAACATTATTTATATATATTATTTATATAACAATAGATTGCTCCATAACAAGAAAAAAATAGTTCACGTTGGAAGACAGGAAAGGAGCAAAAAATTGCAACCACAACGTATTGGGAATATTTTGAACTATCAAAGGTAAAACCTTAATACTCTGAAATAAATAACAAAAATAACCAATCGAAGATCCGCGAGAATGCATGTTTGGAATCGGTTTCTTTTCAATCGCATTCTGCGTGATTGAAAGGAACATAGAACAACCAACAGTTTTTTTGAAGTGTTTTCTTATTTTTATTAAAGAGAATAATGGAGAGAATTGACGTATTTCACATAAAGGATGAAAAAATTAACTTAAAAATGCAAGCTTACATTTCTAACAGGACTTTAAACATTCTTTCTTTCTTTCATTAAACTTTAACAAAGAACTAAAAAAGATTTCATTATTGATTGATTTTTTTAGTTTACAATCCCTTGTACGTGTAGCTTTATATTACAATTAGTTTAATAACCAAGGGACAGAAAACGTATGTACTAACAACAACGACATAGAACGTAACAAAATAACGATCTATATATTTCTTTTTAAAACACAAAACAAAATATTGAAATCTATTATTCCCGAACCTAAACTACCGTCAAATATTGGTCGAATATTTATTTTGTACCCAAATTTATTGTTATGTCTTGTAAGTCATTATTGATAACAGATTCGCGGAGAGGACTCGCTTGGGATGATACTAATAAATATGCTAATGTTGCCGTCCCTGAAGGATTTTCTCAGATTTTCTTCCCTATACCGTTGACGCAAGCGAAAATAAAATTTCCAGCTATCTTGAAATATGGCTTTACCTGGCCGCCTATATTGCGTGCTTACTACAGATATTATATGCCAATATATGGCATACGATTAAAATATTTATAGGTTTGGGAATATCGGATGAACTCGTTTTATAAACATTATATATATACATTCAATCACATAAAGAAATCAAGTTGTGCTGAAGTTTACATTTCTTGACTTATTGTTTCGGATTTTTTTTTTTCATTATTAAGAAACTAAATTAATATTTTGCTATTAAATATTTTAATGAAGTATCACACTTAATTATTGAACATACCAACAATGTAACACGAAGATAGAGAAAAACCAATTTGCAGTAAAGTGCCTACATATATAATAATAAAAGTGCAGAATCATAAAACGGTTACTGCAAAAGCATCTTAAAGGATTTTCGATTGGGCGAGTGGATGCGAAAGAGGTTAGCTTTAGTCAATTTTGGATTTTCCCTTTTACGAAAATTGATATTGGTAAGACTCGTAGAATTTAAGCACCTATTATATTTTGCAGTTCAACATGTGCTAGTCATGTTTTACTTTGATAACAGGTTAATGAGCTCTATGAGAGTTTAAGAGGGATCTTCACACGTGCTTCGAACATCGCGGTAACTGACGTCTACTGTTCTACATGCTGGTTACATAACCATGTTTCATAAATGTTCTCACAGGCATGGAATCACCTCACATATGAAATTCACATTAAGAACAGCTTTTATTTAAAAATAATAATCATTCATCCGGATGTGGTCGCAGCATAATAATCAATATGAGGAAGAAATCTAATGTACGTTGTATTCTTTTAACAATTGAGTTGTTAATATCATTGAAGTATATAGAGATGTTTTCCAATATATACTATTTTAGTAGTCACGTACCTACCTATAAATAATACATGTTTACACATACCCAAAATACAATTTAGCCAATTGGTGGCCTCATCGCTAAAAAGAGATATCTTCCAGGCGTCCAGAATGCGTAAGGCGTATAGCATTAGATAATAGATAGCTAATAATATAATAAAGAGCCTTAATAGATTAAATTTATAAACGGACAGATCAACAAACTTATAATTAACATCATCTTCAATTATTAAATATTAATTATAATAATTATCAACGTAAATAAGTAAAATAGCATAATAACTTTTTATTAATTCATAACCTACATAGGTTAGGTATGAGGCATTCTAGTGGAAAATCACTTTCGGTCAACATAAAACTTCTTAATACCGTGACAATATTCTTGAAAAATTAATATTCTTTCTTTATGAATAGCTCTTCAAACATGAAAACAGTATATTTAACGTTTAGCGGAATTTAATATGTCATAAAATGTTATTTATACGCCATTTGCGCCGTCGACGGCAGCCGGAGATTTCGTAGAGCCCTCGAGACCGGCCTGATATGAATGTCGAGCTTCAGCGCCAACATATTAATCTTGTTTTATGCAAAAAAGGGGGGCTATCCATTTTAAATATTACTCGTAATGCCCAGACCACTTCAGATAATAGCTTAACTAGTGTGAGGTAACGCACTGTACGGTTTTGCCCTGCTTGTTAAGTCAGTAATATAATATACCTACTCTACCTATTCGTAACTATTTCACACAAAGACGCAAAGCATAGCAAGCGCTATGGTATAGTGGTTTTGTAAAAAAATGCTGACCAAACAAAACCACTTTAAAAAGGCAGTTTGAATGAACACGTTATTATCATTTATTTTTTTTTTTTATTTTCCGCTTTCTCCCGTTCCCGTGGGAATTTTGCAATATCCTGTTGCAAATAACCTTTAAGTTAACTGAGGTACCTACATCCCAAATTTCAAGCGTCTAACGTAAGCAGTTTAGATTTTTCATACAAAAGGTTTTTCCCGCTAATTCCCGTTCTTTAATATAAAGGCATGTTGTAAAATAAGCGTAATCTCTTACAGTATTATAATCCATGAAGTTCGCGCGTAGATGTTGTCTGTTCGCAATAGATCACGCGCGAATAACGAGAACAACGTGCAGTCGACGATAAATCTTTTATCAGTGAAGCATATAAACTCGTAAACTTGAACTTCGAGAATTCGCGTTTTATATGAATTCACTAGAGCTCCTAACTTCATAACAAGCTGCTCTTTTGTACACAAAGAGTTCACACACAGTAGCGACTTTGGTACCTTCATGCTGTAAGTAATTAAATACTCGTGGACATACTATTTTTGATTTTATACGGAGGCTTTTCTTTTCCCTTCTTTACAAATCCTTTCGCTTTCCCCTAATTCAAAGAGTGGCTACACATTAGTGAGTGACTTATCTGAACCGATTTATTCAAAATGACAAATTCCTTATCATTTACCATTTAACGTTTAACTTCCAGCTACGTGAGACATTGGTGTTAAATACACAAAAAAAACTTTCTTAACTATGCATTGTTTAATGATCATATTACACGCCTGCCATAGTTGTGAATTGCTCGATAAACTGAATTGAAATTTTTTAAAACAAAGACATGTATCAACCAAAATACACTTTACTTAATCAAGACGGGTTTTTAATATTGGGTTATTGCGTTGAAATTGGGGTCATCTCACGTTATCGACAATCGCAAAGATTAAAAAATTTCAAAACAAAGATAGTTGTAAGGAAACACGAAAATATCTCATGAGGTTACATATTATGTCGGCGCCAGTTTTGATCTGAAGGAAGTTGGAACGCCCTGATGCAAGTCATTCTGTCGTTTTTACTATGTTTGTTCGGTAAATGACAATAATAAGTTTCGTTTATATAAAAGGGTTAGGAGTTGACTTGAATGAATGACATTAAAAAAATTAAAATAAGCTTACATCTTGCATAATACTTTTTCACGGAATTACAAATTTATTATAAACCAAATTATAATAAAATGAAGAGAAAATTTTCAAAAAGTCAGTTTATTTCAACAAATGTACTCCTTCTGCCTTAAGGGACATCCTAACTTCTTTTCTATTCAGATAACGGAAACAAATTGTTGTTTTAACTTCTCCTAACAAGCTCCTCGACGGGTAATAAATGTTAAACTTGTAGCAACTGGCTTGAATACTTATGGATCCAATTCCTTTGTAAATTGCTTATATTTTTTATTCCATTTATAGAGATAACTTAGTCTAGAAACATTGGATCTTCGTCTTTGTCTCACAAAACATAAATAGAATAATAGATATAATGAAAGTTTTTGCAATAACACAAAATTAATTATATTAACAAAGATATTTGTGATGCTACATTCAATAAACGCTTTGACATCGTTACCCTCTCGGAAGTGTTCCCGCTAAAGGCTAAATATCTTACGATGATGAAGCTATTTTCGGATTGTTTTCAAACAAACTTTGCTTATAATTTGTCAAACGATTTTGTTTTCATAAGTCGCAAATACGAACATAAGTCATTAAGCCTAACAGTGACATATGAAACTTATTCGTAATCGCGGGTTTCGAATGATTGGTGAATAAAAAGTGCCTACTTTTTTTGTACTTACATAAAAAAATTGCACACGATTTTTCTTCGTTTTGGATTATCAATGGCTTGTCTTCATCAATTATATATAATATATATGTTACGGCTAATACCCGAAGTGCGGCTCCTGCTGGTATTTTGTGCAAATCAAAAATATCACTCAAGTTTAGATTGTACTAATAAATAGTTCATATTACTTTATAAAAGTGTGATTTATTATAATAATATTCTTTAAAATTATAATATGCAACTATTGTCTGTTGTTAAAAAACTGTTCCTGATTGTTTCTTTTATACTAAAAATTGTACTCTTAACAATTTGTGTTAATTATTACAATTGGATTTAAAAGAATAAAAAAACGAGATCTAGCCGGAATGATATCGGATAGACCTAGTTTTATTCAACAGGGATAGTCTGGAACTAGTTCTAGCCGGAATGATATCTGATAGCCCTAGTTTTATCCAACAGGGAACGGCTGAACCTAGTTGTAGCCGGCATGATGAAGGATAGACTTACTTTTAACCGAAAACAATCGGCTCCTACTAGGTTTAACCAAGAGTAAGTGGCTACACCTAGTTCTAACCGGCCAAAACTAGGTGTAGCCGCACTCCGGGTATTAGCCGTAACATATACACAGCCAACACAAATTTAAACACATAGGTACCTACAAAATTATGTCTTCCCCCTCACTCAGTGCTGGGATAAGTGCTGGCTCAGCACAGTACTCATAATTCTAATTATTTCAAACAGCAATTTCATTATTAGGTATAATTGCAAGAAATTCGATGTACCTAAGCGTTAGAAATTAGATGTTTGTAATATTCAATTAAATTGTCCTGATCTCATCATCTATGTTTTTTTGAAGTTTAATTATGCTACCAATATCATTATATATACAAGACTGTTTTCAAATCATGACAAAATATTAAATACACAAATAAACAATAAGCTACTTTCGTGCAAAGTAAATCAGTTTTCAAAACTTCATAATACTTACCGATACATATTTTCCGAACAACTGTTATTTTCAGAGCCTTTTTCTAATTCTTCTGAGAATTTTTATTTGACTTAAATTATTGAATAAAAAAGAATTTCGTGTGCACGTCAGAACCATTCTCTTCAAGGGGTTGGTGTTCATGGGGTGGAAATAACAAAGACGATAAAACTATTCGGATGGAAAAAGGTTATTGAATGAGGTCAAACGCAGATATATTCGTACTGAAGGTTCGCCGTATTGGAGACAACCATTTGTGCATGGATCTAACACTTTTGTTCGCAAGCCTTATCAGGATTACACATACGACGAATCCTCCGTTCCCTTACGACAAGAGACGCGTGACAGTATAATAGCGTCTACATAGAAAGGACGTAAACAAAAGCACCTATATGTTAGCTACGTATCTTACTACTATCTTAATCAAACGTATGATCCTTATAGATCTTATTTTATATAATAAGGGTTTCAAATAAAATTAATATATAGATAGAATGAAGTGAGGCGTCCAGCGTGCTATTGGAGTATCAATCAAGAAATATTACTTTGAATGAATAGTAAGGTAAATTTACAGTCGTTAATCATTCTGGCACATAAAGTACTAGTTCCCGAGAAGGGATATTAGGGGTAAGAGTTTGATTTAACCAACCGATTCAAGGCAATCTAGGCCACACACAAATAGCACCTAGCTTACATTTTTGCAGAAAACAGAATTGACCATTACCTAAAGTTGTTGGTTATTTCGGAGCAAATTTGTTCAAAGATAAAGATGTGTGTACTTTTGCGAACTTATAGTACCTATAGATTTTTTTTTCTCCGTATTATATGTTTAAAATAACAAAAAAAAATGATGATTGAATATGACTTATCAAACTAAACTCAATTTGTATTTAAAAATAAAGTTTCTTGTATAAAATTTTATAATAGCGATCCGAAAAACGATTAAAGTTTGACAACTTTAAAAATGTTAGCGCTTTAAAAGCACTGAAAGCGTCGTCAGTGCCTTTCTTCTTGATTCTTTGTATTGTGTCTGCTGGGTACAGTAACTACAGGCTTCTATTCAGAGTCTATCTGTTTAGTCTCCATTGGAACACCTTTAGCACAGATAATGGTATCCGTTTTAAAAGCATCGCAGTGCTTTGTATTATAACGAAACTGTAATTTTATGGAAAGTTTAAAACTGTAGACGACTACTACAGTTAGTCAATTTTACATCACAAGTTTTAACTTACTACTATTCTATTTTCCAACACACAAACCTCTTAAGCCTGCTTGACATCTAAGTACAATTTTTGTTATAGGTGATTAATTATATAGCACACAAAATTCAATTGATTAAAACACTTATTTTAACGTTATTGCTTAGTGTTAAGCAAATTTATTAATGGCATTATGGTCCTAATTAATTAACAACCTCTTAAAGGATTCATAACAAAATAATATGTTTAATTTGCTAATGACTTGTTTTCACCTAAACGCTAATTATGTCATATAAAAATAGGTGACCAAATTTAATCGTCATATTGTTACTTGCGACGTCATACAGTGTACTTACAATTTAAAGTAACTCTTATAAGCAACATGAAACGTAGTGAGATCAAACAGATGGGTTATCCCGAAAATTCCGTAGACACCGCAGTTGTCTATACCTGTGGGCGATGCGCTATGTTCTACTATGAATATAAGCAGTTAGTGGAACATTTATATTGGCGACATGGCACCGAGAGCCATTGGTGCAAGAAATGCGGTCTCAAGCAGTGGCAGTACGCCGCTCATGTGTGTAACGTCTTACCAATAGACGAGTCTGTTATAGATAATACCATGTATTGTTTCTGTGGTAAGGAGGAGTCGGATTCGCCTATGATTGGTTGTGATTCGCCTAAATGTGTTCTTCAGTGGTATCATTTTAAATGCGTCGGCATTGTTACTGCACCAGACGGAGATTGGTACTGTCCCCAATGTTTAAAACACAATATTAAGGTAGTTATACAATATCATATACATTCTTTAGCATAAAATTCCATCAAAATCATAAAAAATGAACATGACATATACTGAAATAAAACATAAAAAATATAATCTTATTATTTTATGAACAAATTGAAAAACATTTATCGTTATTATTCTTACGAATACTAAACATAATTACTATTTTTTCAGGGTAGATCAAAGGAAACACAAAATGAAAAGACGTAATTTGGAATTTTTGAGGTTTAACAAAGGGAGAGAAAGTTGACAGACTGATATCAAATTCGACAATATCTAATATTTAACGCGGCGGAGTCTCATTCAAGGACTGGGATAACGAGTTGCTAAATGATTCACGAAAAGATTTATGAACTTCATTTTATTTATTTGAAGTTGTTTGTTAGCTTTAATTGTACGAAGTTTCATTCCAAAAATTAATAAGTCATACTAATATTATTTATTCTAACATCGATATTTTTATTGTTGATATATTTTCATGTTCTATTTAATTAAAAGAAGAGATTTTATATATTTATATATATTTATAACAATGTAAGTAGAAAAATATGTTGCGATTGTAAATAAACGTGTGGTTTGTAAATAGTATTACTTATATTATTAAGCACACAATTATATTTAAGTGTAAATGTCATATGATTTGTTAATGTGTACCGAAGGTGTAAGGATTTCTTTGTATACCTACTTGTATTAACAAAATTCAAATAAGTTACTCATATTATTGTTTTTTATTTAATTTCTCTATGTTTATAATAGATTTTAATTTCTCTTTGGTTATAATATCCTTGGTTTCTGAAACTGAAATAATATCATTTGACTTTTTTTATTTAAATCGTATGCAATCATCACCTTGGTATATTATTGATAATATAAATAATAGCACGAAACAACCAAAATGTGCTATACTCAGAAAATAGTACTTTTTTGTTTTTTCTAAAACCCTGTTTATACAGCAACTTTTAAATATAACTTTTTATATACTTACCTTTGGATGAGGAATATTTTAATTACCTAAATGACTTTAAAATATTTTTTAATTGCCCGTGTACGCTGTTAATGGAGTTACCCTATGAAATAACTATTTACTTGCAAAGCTAAAGTTGTAACAAGTACGACAACTTGTTTTTACCCTTAACTTTCTTATTACAGCACTGAAGCACCAAAGAATTTTTAATTACACCTACTTAATGCTTTTTGCTTACTAGGATACCAGCAAAGATTTGATGTTTTAATTATGTGAGATCTAAACAGAGAAATATTAACAAACATAATTTAACTTACAAACTTTATATTAAAAGTAGAATAAGAAGAAATAAAACTTCAGAAATTCTGTTCTAACATAGTAGAAATTATTACTATCTAATTTATTTATATACAGACTAAATTTTACTAAAATTACAGTTTGTACTTAAATCACCTTTAAATTTTAAATAATAAGGTATTATTTTTATATAGGGGAGAGGATATAATGGCCAATTAAGTATTTTATTTTCCCTAATATTGTGGAAGCTGATTAATGATCTAGTTACGTATGTTATTAATCCCTTAGCTAAAGTTTGATAATGGTTCGATAAATTTGCAGTTGGTGGGCGTTTCTGGAAGCTTTAGGATCTCGGAAGATTAATGTTATTGTTTGTTTTAGCTTAAACCTAGCTGCTTTATAGGTGTTATACTATGTGCTTTTAAACGATTAACGTTGTTGTACTTTCCGTAATTACGAACCGAAATGTATGAGTATTACTGAAACTTTCAAAAGGGTCTTATATAATATAGTATAGTAAAACTAAGAGCTGTGTTAAACAAATACGTTTTGTAGGTGGTACAGTCAATGTATCGCATTAATCCATCAAATGTGTCCATATAAATTTCAAAGGCAGCAAACGTGAATTAATGCGTTAGCAGCGTAAGTTAAAACGGGTAAATCCTTTAATAACCAGGCGACAAACAGGCAAACTTGGAACGTATTTAATTTTAATACGTTCTAATTAATTACACATAAAATTATCATCATATTTGTATAATTCCATTAAAGTAGTTTAACCATAGAACCAGAATTTTCACATGGATGAATGCAGGCCTTCCCCTACACATTTTTTTTTCATATAATAGGGGGCAAACGAACTGGCACGTCACCTGATGGAAAGTGATCAGCGCCGCCCATGAGCACTCGTAATGTCACAAGTGTGGTCATCCATGTAGGGGAAGGCCTGTCGAATCCAATTAGATTAAAAGGTAGTAGAAATAATTTTAATTACGTGTACAAAACATTATCACTGTATTCTTATTTTTAAATTTTACTTTTGTCCTTAATATTCGGCTTTTTTGTTACAAGTCCATTATTGACACTTAAATAAATAAAAATGGATGTTCCGTCGCGTTCTATACAAATCTTAAGGAAAAACTTTCCAGTAAATTGTACCTTTAGAAAATAAAATCCATTCCACAAAAAGTATTTTTTGATCATGACAGGAAATAAAGTAAAAATCGTGTTCCACAGAACGCTTGCTGATAATATCGGACGATGATCTATTGTGAGTTTAAATAAGATTTGGGAATCACGTACGGAATATAAATTGCGACTGTATTTGGGGTTCATCATTATTAGTTCACCGTACCCAACGAAAACTACCTATCACTGAAGTATATATATTTTTAATAAATAATATTTTGCTTTAGTAAGGTGCTGCATTACTAATCTTCTTAAATGTATCATAACAACAGCTTCCTTACTTTACATAGTACCTACATATTTTCTTATGTATACAGGTACTGGTATTTAACTTAGTATCGCAATAAAATGTAAATATTATGCTATTTTTATTAGATACCTAATCACGCTTCGGGAGGATTGCTCACAGATGGGATCCGGGATGAATGATAGGCCCCTGTCAAACGCTTTTATACTAATACATACGTATCACCTGAGACCGTCTAATCCCTATTGCTGTGTCATTTATTTTAAGCTTAATGCACTTTATTCTAGAGTACGGCCAACAAATGGCGTCCGAAATGGACCACGCGACACAGAATATTGAGGACGCTGACAATCATGCTATAATATAAATAAATACATCAAGATAAGAACTATCAAAAATGATGTTGATTACTTATTCATTACATAATGTCTTTAATTGTTAATCTAAGTGTTAAGAATTAAAAGTACATTAAATATTTAATTTATAGCCGTTCGTTATCCTTGTCATAAATTAAATAAATCCGTCATCTTTGGCATAAATATGTTTTCACATCATTTGCTACAGGGTCTAAAGAAGCATTTGTGCCGTTGTAGCAAATGGTTTGGATATTCTCCAAATATGCCATCGAGATAAGCTATGAGATCCTTTACTGTTATTATTGGGTTACTCTATTAGCGAACCCTTGATCCTTCAAGATCTTAGCTTAATCAAGACAGTGAAATGTTATCAAAAAAAAACAATTCGATATCGATACATTGCGTTTTCAATAAATAAACTTACACCTAAACAAATTTCACTCTATGTGGTAAGTGCTGGAGGAGTATGTTTCTAAAGTGTGTTTTTTTCTACATTGTAAAAATTTTCTATCAAAAACAGCGGGCAATAAAGGACGTTGAAAAGAGTTAATAATGGACTATAATATAAATAACAATAAAAACTTTAACAAGAAACTAAAAATATGTATGCATATTAATTTTTCTTTTAAAGCAATTGTACGTACAAACGGCTAAATTTATTTCGTCATACATATTTTTAACGCTCAGATCCCAGAAAAATTAAAATATGAGACAAATCAGACCGTAGTCGAAAAGACCTGACATATCCATCATATATATATTTATAAAAGCAAAATGGTAATGAATATAAAGTATATAAAGTATACGAACTTGTATAAACATGAATACCACATCACATTAACCGCACAAGCGTGGCTAGTCATAGAGTAAAAATCTTTTTGATACAAAATTACTTATTAAATAAGGTATTTTAAATATTTACTGGATAAGTTTAATCAAATGTGTTTACTTAAATCAGTAATAAAAAATAGTTATAATAATTATATTCGAGAATTTTGTTACTTGTGAATTTATTACCTTTTTTTATTTTCCTTCAATGAAGGCTGTAAGAAATCGGCTCTACTGAAAATATCTAGGACATCTTGGCCCTACAGTATTCTACGGCAGAAGTGATTGAGCGCGTAACTTGGCTGTTTGGGAATCAGCCCCTATTCTTGAATCTCCACTCCACTTATCTAGTACAAGGTTTAAAGTTATTGGTATTGTTATTTGACTGTATTTATTTTGGAAAATTAAACAATTCTACTTATATAGTTTCATCATAAATCATTTTGCATAGTATAATAATACAAAGTTGCGTCTGTCCTTATATGCTTAAATATTTTAAACTAAGAAATCGATTTTTAAGCAGTTTTTATAAGATAGATTGATTCAAGAGGAAGGTGGTTTATATGTATAATACATGCATAAAAGGATGCTGATGTTTGACATTTCAAAATTTATAATTGAAAAAATGACCTGAAATGAAGATAGATTTTTCAGTACGCGCAAATAGGTTGACTAGTGTACCGACGCGTATGTCTGTCACAAGCGCTCCTGTTGGAACGGACGTATCACGACTCAGGAAATTCCGATACAATTTAGATATTGAATCCGATGACTGTCCCTCGAGAGGCACAGTTCTGTTTCGTGAAACGAATTTAACGTGGAAAAGGAAATACGACGTTACATCGTTACTGACGTCACCAATGGTAGAATACGATTAATTGTGATGACAACATACTTGTTCATGAAATCAAATCAAATTTTAAAAACATATTATTTCACTCCAAATCGTTCAAAGGAAGTTCAAATAAATTAAAATTAACCGGAAAAGTAATTCATCTCATAACCTAGTATTACATTAAAGATAAAGTTGTTTTCTCATAAAAAATAGATAGATATCTTAAGTAAAAATAGGTTACCTGCAAAAAGATTGCAAAAATATGGGCATCATTAAAGTTCACTAAGAATCAAGGAGAACCGTCATTAGACACTATTCACGAAAGGTGTAACATGTAATTTTGCATAAAATGCCCTCTAAATTTATAGCACGAACTAAAATCAATTTTACACGAGAGATTTCTAATAAAGGCGCAATTCAATATCACTTTTAATAAAACAGCGAATGTAATTTTCCATAGCGTTAATAAAAATATTTGCAAGCGTCAAAATATTTGTATTAGAAGCGTCATACAATTTATTTATTTATTTTGTGATATCTATTATTCTACTTTATATTTATACGTCTATTATTCTCACAAGTAGGAGCAGCAAATTTAATATATGATCGAATGAAATATTGAAGTTTATCTTTATTCATTTCCTTAGACTCCAACTACTAAATGTCCTATATATAAATAAATAAATAAATAAATAGACTCTATAAGTATATATCTATTCAACCACGCTCATTGGAGAAAGTTCAAAACGCAGCCGTATCACTTTTAAATCCGAGCAACGTCAAACAACATTATTTCCTTCGCTTCTAGTTTTCTTTGGTGTCCCGTCCCATTTTCGCGCTACCACGTCATAAATCACAATCATATTTTAGTAAAACTTGGGTTCAAACAAAACATTGTGATACTTGGACACTGTTTAGTCTTCCTTTAAAAATAGATCGCTTTAACATCAAAGCATTGACGGTATTGTATGTCTCTAAACATGAATCAGGAAATAAATCTCTGAGACCATTACAGGATAATTGAATGATCAAACTTACCTAAAGCGAAGTTGGATCTTGATTATCCTGTATTCGTGGAAGAAACTTTAGTGACCCACCTAACTCCTTTATTATCCCCACTGACAGAAAATGAATGTATTTTTCTCTTTACCTTTATGGAAATGTTTTACTTAAATGAACACATTTACCACATGTTATGCTCCCTCTGGAAATACGAGTAAGATATGTTGTATATATGCAATGTTATAACAAGTATAATTCCGTTACTTACTAACTTACATTCAGAAAAATAATAAGAAGAAATAATAATATGAATTAAAAGGGTCAAAACAATAAGAATTAAATCTAATTTAAAAAGACGGGAAATAGAATAAAAAAAATTTCAATTTCTAAAGAAACGATGAATATTGAAAGCGTATTTTTAACAGAAACGTTACATTTGCAAGACAAATCATCTGTGACCAGTGACGAAGAATAAAAAAATTGAATTAGAATAATCGACGTCTGGATGAAACAGGTAAAATAAGCCTTCTTGTGCACTGATGTGAGAGTTACAGATAAGTTACATGGAAAATTTCTCAGTTTACTCTTCACTGCATTAAGTGTGCCTTCGTAATCTTTTTAGAAAGTCCTATAAAATATTTACTCTCTTTTGTTTAAGTGAATCACATGTTACTAATTTAAATACTTCGAACTTTACATTCAGTAATTTGTAATAATATATTTAAGGTGCAACGTTATTTTCTTCAGCTCATTTATAGTTACTTGGGTAGATCGGTAGCAGACTCATCTGTCAGATAAGACCGCGGCCGCTCCACCGTGTTGGAATTCTAATTAAACTTATACATTCAGATAACTCTACATAGTA
>JADANM010002527.1:6496501-6543868 GCA_026213755.1 Eurema hecabe
AGGTATGGTTCACGGACACCTTAGCACTCTTCCGTGACTAGTACGATAGCATAATAAACCTTCTACCTAAAATGAAGCTAATTGTGAAAACACAAGCGCCTCAGGGACGAATTAACAACTTTGCCTTGTGTCACACGGTCACACCTTAATTGCTAAACAAATTGCTTTTGGGGTGAGTAGGTGCGTATATAAATATATACGATATATTTATATTTGACATTTTTATATGTAAATTAAAAAAAAAACAGATCCGTTCATTATGTATAACGGATGATTTTATGGTTGATGGCAGTGATGATTTTATAAAATCGTAATAGTAAAATCATTTGAGACTATAAGCAATAAGTTTAACAGTATAAGATTTTACCTACCTACTTTACCTTTTTGTTATTTTTTTTAACTTATTCTTATTTCGTCTTTCTTTTACCCAACTTTGTAACTCATTTAATTTATAAAAGAAGTTTTAAAATCGTTTTAATATCAACGCAGTAGATACCGATTGGGGGCCATAAGTATACATCCATAAAGTAGGTACGTCACACGTTAATGGGGAGGGAGGGTATCACTGAAGTGTGACGTCGTGTGACAAGCGGCATGGGGGGGTCAATACTTTTGTGACGTCACATGTTAAAATTTAAAATACTAAAACGCAAAGTTTGGTTGTGTATTAAAAATTTTAAAAATTTAATATATTTCTTAAAAATTATAATTTAATTTATTTTTAAATACATACATAAATTTTAAAAATGTGTGACAGGAGGGGGGGGGGCTTACAAAAATGTGACAACCTGTGACAAGGACGGGGGGAGGGGTTCAAGTCTTAAAATTCGTGTGACATGGATAGCCCCTTGACTGTAGCCTTTACAAAATTGCAGATATGTCATATGTGCAATGTTTACATATTATACATATAGAAATGACTGCATAGCATGCATTTAAGTGAAGGTTATCAAAAGAAAACAAGCAAATTTGTTAATACCGCTTAAAAAGTCACGTACACTACGTGTTAAGTGTTAATTGCTAAAGATGTTTGAAGATGGATATTCGTGCACAATATCGCTTCATAATTTTTAAGTTGTTACTAATATTGCCCGGTAAGTGTTTTATTTAAACAATACCATAGATCAATGGAGATTAACTAAAAATTAGACAGCTAAAGTTAATTGCAACCGAGTACTAATCAGATAATCCCATTAATTTGGAAACTAATTAATTACTTATGTTATTATCTTACATTAACCATGCCAAGTTCCTTTATACGCACATAACTGCTAATTGTACTGTGTCCTAACTCCTAACATATACCTTTATATACCAGTTTGTAAGTTAAACATAGTTATCTTTAATTATAGAAATTGTATACACATTTTTTCGTCATCGCTATATAAAAAAACATTTCTGCATAAAGGCCTGATTAAAGATATATTGTTTGTATTTCTATACGATATGTTTTAACGTCTTATGACTTGGTGTTTTACCTGCGTCATCGTATCCCGGCTGAAAATATATATTTACGTGGTGTAATCTATACCTACTAATGTTATATAAAAGTAGTTTGTGTGTTTCTTAAATTGTATGGGATAATCTTGGGATCTACTTAACCGATTTTAAAAATTCTTTTACCAATAGAAAGCCACATGATTGCTGAGTGTCATAGGCTATATAAAAAAGGATTGTTAACATTTTGCCCAACGAAGTGGGCATGGGTCCGCTAGTTTATTTATAAACACCGATCTATTCAGTTAGAAAAAATTGTATTTTAATATTTTATGACAATATTTTTATGTATATATGTACCTATAGATATTGCTTTCGTAATAAACAGAGTATTTTCTTTAACAGATTTATTTGCGAAAACATTTTCGCTAAATGAAGCTATTGCAGCGGAGGCTAGAAACCATCAGTCAATAAAAATACCCAGAATATCAGGTAAGACAGATCACAAGTATATATGATAAAGCCGTCCCAGCCTGCAAGGGGCAGTATTTCCGTGGTGGTATCTACCACCCTCCCACCAAAAACCCGAACAAAGCCATCTCATTAGAGATGTCAGATTCGTTCGGAATGTGGGTGCAACAGAGAACCATTGCTATCTTGAAAACTCCAAAAAAAAGAAGTACACATATAAAATTAATATAGATCATATGATCATAAATAAAATTATGTTTCAGATATTTCATCATTAAAAGAGATAAACGGTGCACAACAACGATTCATAAAACCACGAAATAATTTTCTATTAAAACCGCCAGTCAAACCGAAATTACTGAAAACGCGGTTAGGATCCATATATAAAACAAAACAAGCAAAAAGGCAATTAGATGACTATGACGAAATTAATCCAAATTTCCTTCCGTTGTTTAGAAGCCTCAGTATTATTCTCGATAATATCATCGACTCTGATCCTAGCGAACTCATTAACCTACGAAATAAATTTAAACGAAATCCCAGTTTTACTCACGACAAAGACGATATTGTTTGCAAATGCGCCTACAGAACAACTACGGAATCCGTGGGGAATTCCTTATCAGATTCGTATGAAGAGACAATTATTCCCACGGCTTTCTCCAATCAGATCGAAACTAAGATTATCACCTCTACCACGTCTACCACCCCGAAGACCTATTATTCTTCCTATCATAACATCCGCAATCTCGGACGGAATAAGAACTTGCCCGTACTATCTTCAAGAAATTCCACTAGCTTTAGGAGAAACTCTAATGGGTTCAATGAAACAAGCAGCACCTCAAATATCAAATACGTTAAAAGAAATTTCACCAGGAATCAGGGAAATTATGAATATGATACCCGAAACAGAATCTTTAAGTCCCCTGCAAAAAATAGCGAAGAGAATACCGACTGTGATACAAGAAACAGTGGAGGCTGCGATAAATTCGGAGGAAACACACGACCCCACGGAACTTATTTCCGAAAGCCTTGTAAAGAAACCATTGATAAGTACTTTTCGACGACCAGCAGAAATGATGACGGAAACATATGCTCTCACGAAGAACAAGATAAATTCCCAGATAAAGGAATCAATGGAGAGGGCGCAGAACTTATACCAGAATTTATTAAAAGATCACGAAATTATCCCCAAATCCAAATTGAAAGCTCAAAAACAGAAGACGAAAAAAGCTACACATCAAACAAGCAGTTTATCCCCAGCACTAGGCGAGGTATCTCTTACGGAGATAGCACAAATCCCACAGAGAATAAAAAAAATAGTCGAAAAGATGAAACAATAAGCTCATTAAATTTAGAAAACCCAAACAACAAGGTAGTAATGATATATGATGGATACAGTGTAGCTAGAGATGTCAACGGCGAAAATAAAATGTCTGAAAAAGCTATTCAAATTCATACTTAGCACATAAGATATTTTGGTTTAAATATAAAATAATAAAAAATACAGATAACATTATTTATTAAATGTTTTATACGATACAAATTACCGACGCCCTTTCTTTCCTTTACTCTTGACAGTGGATTGCTGTGTGGCTTGTGGTTGCTGCTCAGCTGGTCTGAAAAAAAATTTAAGGTACAGATTTAATTAGTTTGTATGAAGTTGTTTAGTCTAGTTAAACAACTGTCGAAAATGACATAAGGAAAAGTACAGATTTAACAGGGAATGTACAAGTAGGCTGTCTTCAATACATGTTGAATAAATTGTGTAATCAGATAGTATTAAAACACCTACCTATTTTGGCGAGTTTTAAGTTTTGGAATAGAATCTGCTAAATACTTCATCACATCTTCCCTGGTTGCAAATTCAGGTTGAATTGGTGTACCATCATCATTTTTAATCTCAACTCTAAGTCTACCACGGTGGAGCATTTCCTAAAAAGAATGATTTAATGTCTATTTATTTAGTATATTTTAATCCTCCAAACAAATATATAATAAATGATTAAACAATGGTTCATGGTCATTCATCATAAATCAACTATGGGACACTATTTTTTTGTTCTGATCATATAAGTGTAATATTCCAATCTAACTTTACTTCCTGATGGAACTTATTGGTATTTTTAAAAGAAAACACTACATATCTTACACAACTATGATTACATTTTTAATTTAGAATATATTATATATCAGGATTTATAAAATTTAACATATTACTTAATTGTGGTACAATTCTAACACCTTATTTTTAAAGTAATGTCGTTTGGTGAAGTAAAGTGAAGATGTATATTTTAAGAAGATTTGCAAAGGATTATCTGTAGCAGTTCTTCATAGTTCAATTACACTTAGTAATAATAAAAAATAAATATGTATGAGAAATACTTCAGTATTATAATTCTTATAAGAAAATATAAACTTTAAGTTAAGTTAAATATAAGACTTTTTCATTACCTTGCTACGTTCTCTGGAATATAGTTTATTTTCGACACCAATGTGCAAACCAGTTGGAAGTAAGACATCTCTCATTTCCTGATACGTAGGATTCTCAATACATATGGATTTTGGAAGTCTTCGTCCTTCTGCTAAAGTCTTTTTACTGTTAATATAAGCAGGATATATACAAATCCACCTAAAACATGCATAAAAACCATTATGGGTTATAAATGTTCGATTTCGACAAAAATAATTAATGTATATATATAAATAAAAATGTTTATGAAGTCTACCGTTCGACATCAGTATGTTTTTTATCTGGACTCCAAGATGTTATCATAGAAGCCATTTTTTATTGTAATTTTATAATTTTTATAAAGAAAATGTTAGATTTTCGATTTCATTAATATTTATAATTTGCAACGTCAACGTGAGTAGTCAAACCTGTCAAAGTCATTCATAAACTATAAATATGTCAATGTCAATTGTCTTTACCCGACTGCGTTTTGTTTTGTCATTGAAGATTATGCAGGGTACTTTCTGCTATTTGAAGTTTATTTTTTGATAAATGAACAATATTCGATGCAGTAACTATAAATATTTTTTATTTTTAGTATTTTAATAAAGAGAAGAACAGGAATAAGTTTAATTATTATATTCACTATTTTTGGAAGTTCTTTAACTCCTAGAGACGATAAATTTGAAAAAAATGTTTGACATTGACAGTTCCCTTCCGTTATTCGATATAACCACTCCACAGTCCAGTGTCCACACCCAGTGTTCTCGATTCTCGAACCTACCGATTTTTCGGTATTTCTACCGATATGGGCTCTGTCCTACCGAAATGCAACGATTTTTACACGATTTCAGAGAATAAGTGAAATTTCTTCCGATCTTTTTACCGATTTCACACTTCTAACTTGGTAGCCTTTTTCTTTATGTTTTAAGTTATGGGGAATCTTTCAATAGCAACAGTAAGCGCACATCTTAGAAAAATCCCTGTTATAGGGGATTCCCGTTTGGGAATTCCCTATAACAGGGATTACCTAAAAACTTTCGCTCGGCTATATATACAGGATTTCGGGGTTAATTACCCGACTGCCAAAGAAGGAGGGTAATGTTTTTCGAGTGTATGTAAGTATGTATGTCTTTTCCTTTGTGACCTCCTGTAGCCTAAACGGCTTGATGGATTTTGATGTATGAGGTATCGTTAGATTTGTCTTGATTACGGGAGTGTCATAGGATACATTTTATCCTAAAAGTCCCACGGGATAAAGACATAATTACTCTTTTTTTAGTGTGCAGTCGGGTATTTTGTTTTTTTAATAATAATTACTTGTTTATTCATTAATATTAAATTAAGTGTATACATGAATTCGAATTCACTTTTCAATCCTTATCAATCTGGTTTCCGTCCCGGTCATAGTACGGTCACTGCCTTAGCTAAAGTCACTGATGACATTCGTTGTGCTATGGACAATAAACAGGTTACCATTCTCTCATTGTTGGACTTTAGCAATGCCTTTAATTCTGTTGATCATGACGTCCTTTCGAGCTCGTTAAGGTCTTGCAACTTATCATCATCCGTGATTGACTGGTTTCAAAGTTACCTTCTTGGGCGTCGTCAGCGTATATGTGTGAATGATTCCCTGTCAACATGGTGTAACGTCTCTGCTGGTGTTCCCCAAGGGGGAATACTTTCTCCACTTTTATTTTCTATCTTCATCAACTCAATTTCATTTAATCTCACTTCTCATTACCACATGTATGCTGACGATTTGCAAATCTACATTCACTGTCATTTGGAAGAACTGTCAGATACCATATTTCATACAAATCGGGATCTAGCCAAAATAGTTGACTGGACAAAGCGTCATGGTCTGACTATCAACCCAATCAAAACTCAAAGTATTATAATTGGTAGTCAACATTATCTTTCACTGATTGATTGGGTAAGCCTTCCTAAACTACTGGTCGATGACATAGCAATACCTTTTAGCTCTACCGTTAAAAATCTTGGCGTACACCTAGATCAAACTTTATCCTGGTCCTTTCAGGTTAAAGAGGTACGAAAGAAGCTCTTTGGTTCCGTGGCAGCACTTCGTCGTCTGTCAAATGTCCTTCCTATCCCCACTAAAACCTCACTTGCTCAAACTCTTCTTCATCCTATCCTTGATTACGCTGACTCATGCTATCCCGACCTCACTGAGGTTCAACTCGATGTCTTTGAGCGCCTTCAGAATGTCTGCATCAGATTTATTTTTGGCTTACGAAAATACGATCACGTATCAGATTTCCGAAGAAAGCTCAACTGGCTGCCCATACGACTCAGACGCAATGCTCATATTCTCCATCTTCTTTACTGTATACTATTTGACCCTAGAACACCTTCTTATCTTAAACAAAATTTCCAATTTCTTGCTACTGACAGCCTTATCCTCAGATCCACTTATAGCCTAAATCTTCGAATCCCACAACATAACACAAAATTCTTTCACACTTCTTTTACTATCCGTTCTATAAATCTTTGGAATTCTTTACCTTTCAACATTAAAAAAGCACAAACTATAGATTCTTTTGACAAACTTGTAAAAAAACACTTTCTATCTCTTTGATCTATATCTTTGCATGTGTATATATTTTTATATATATGTATTTATGAGTATGTAGTATATCTGTTCACGTATTTGTTTAGGTATATATGCCAATATGTATTTATTTATCGTTTATTTTTACACCACCTTTTACTACTCACTCTTTCTAGCTTTTCCTCTGTCTCAGGTTGTCTGGGAGAGATCACTTTAGTGATAAGACCGCCTTTTGTACTGTTTTTCTTTCTCTTGCTGTTTTTAATGTTATTTTTTTCTTATTTTGGTGTGCAATAAAGTGTATTATTATTATTATTATTATTATTATTATTCTTAACTTCGAAAAAAAATTTTGCGAAGTGTTTAAAATTGTGAAAATAATTAAGTTAAAATGTCGTGTGACGAGTAACCGAGTACAAGCGCAAAAAGAAAAAAAAACTACAATTCTATAGAAAGGAATGGGGGGAAGAATTTTCAGGATGGCTGCAAGAAAGTAGTAAAGGCGTAAATTATGACTATTGTAAGAATTGTAATAAGGATATTAACATAACATCAGGGAAAGATGCTCTAAAGAAACATAGTTCTTTACAAGGACATTTGGTAGTGTGGCGAAAGCGTGGCGATGACACTCAAATGTTTCCTTTGTTACCTACTTTTATTTATAGTTTTTTGTAAATAAGCTACTAATAATTAATAAGTCTTAAGTGTGTTTGTAATTAGTTTGTAAGTTAACTATTTCTGTATAATTAAACGAATTTAATTGAATTTTGTATTTTTTTGTCAAATACCGATTTTGGGAAAAAATAGGTACCGATACCGATTTTAGTGGACAGCACTACCGATTTCGCAATTTGACGTTCGAGACCACTGTCCACACCTCATACTCGAGAAATCAAAACAAAATAAGTTTATAGTGGAGATAGCACGTTTTTAATATTTTTATTTAAAGTATACACTAAACTGTTCTAATAGTGCTTAAGTTAAAATCATGGAGTTCATAGCGGCTAATAAAAATAATGTTATTGTGTCCAAAGGAAATATTATTGACTGTTTCCTAAACTCTAACCATAAAATTCTCAATATTCAAGATTTTACATGTGCTAACGACGTTGTATGTGATTTAATTATTTCTAGGGATAGTAAATACCTTGCAGTACTTACTTCATCAAAGAGAATATTGACCTTTGACTTATCTGATCTTAAATTAAGAAAATCTTTTGTTTTACCTCGAAGTGCAAGTAAGATTAGATTTGGCATTGAAAGTGAACATATTTTTGTAGCAGATAAAACTGGGGATGTTTTATTTTATAACATATTGAATGAAGAATGTGGAACAAAACTGTTAGGCCACCTCAGCCTTCTTCTTAATGTTCTTCAAAGTAATGATGGCAGGTATCTAATATCATCAGACAGGGATGAGAAAATCAGAGTGTCTTGCTACCCTAATACATATAATATACAAACTTATTGTCTGGGTCATAAGGAGTTTGTAAATCATATAGAGTTTCTACCTCACAATGACAAATATTTGTTAAGTGCTTCTGGTGATGGAACCATTAAATGTTGGGACTATGTCATAGGCCATCTGAGTTGCACTATTGAGACAAAACAAGATATAAGTAATAAAACTTTGCAACAAGAATTTAAAAGAATAATGGATGAGGATGGAATAGAAGTAGAAAACTTGCCAATTGTGCATTTTTCTGCAACTAAATTAAATGATACATCAAGCCTTATTGCTGTAACTGTTCATTTACATGAAACTATATTAATTTACAGACTACAAACAATTGAGGGGAAATTTCTAAATAGTTTAGTGCATACAATAGAATTGCAAAGTTTCCCCAGTTGTTTACAATTAAATAAACAGTCACTATTTGTATTTGATAAGTGTAAAAGTGACTTGATAGAATATAATGCTTTGGATTCAGACACTATCAAAATTAATGTTAAAAAAACTATCAAAATGTTTGAAGATCTACAAACTAAAGCAGTTACTACAAATGATTCAGAATTTATTAAGGTTTTATTTAAAAGGAAGTTTGATAATGTACAAGAATATCAAGAAAGAAAAAAGAGCAGATTAGAAAAGGCACAATAACACCTATTACAAACAAGAGGCATTCTTTTTGAAAACAAACAGTTCTAAATTGTTCTTTTTCTGGTCTCCAAACCCTGCACTAGCTGGGTAGTATAGTTGTAAAATTATAAGCATTACTACAGAACTAAACCACAATGCACATAGTTGTATGTACTTGTTTTGTAAGTGTCATTATTGGAAATAAATTACTTATCTAGTAAATATTGGAAAATATGTCGTAAAAAGAAATTAAACGATTGTTTAACAGGTGTCTGCTGTTTATTTGTCATTACAATCCAAACAAAACATGAAGTGCATAAGTTTTAAAAAAATAAACAAAACCTAAGTATGTCTCATCATTGGGCTAATATGATCTAAGCCAAGTTTTCATATACACTAACAAAGAGAAACTAAACATACATTATCACAATTTTAACTAAAAGCAACATTTAAAATATGGATAAACTTTAGATACTTATTATAGTTAGTAATTATTGCCAGTAACAGAAGAACAAGGCTTTACAATTTAACCACAAAACTCGCCAAATATAACTTGTGTTTAATAATACAGATTTACATCATTAAATTCCTAAATGCAATAAATACAATTTCATGTTGTTTTCGACTTTACCTACATTTAAGCACATTTGCAAAGTTGCGAAGTTGAGAACCAAGACTATCAATTTCATTCAACACACTGTCAACATCTGCTTTGAGATCCATTAGGTCAGGTAGATTGTTGCAATCAGGCACATTTAATAGTGTTGTAAATATTTTATCCCATAAACTTACTTTCATGTACCTAAAATTAAAGAAAAAGTTACAGCTTATGTAGTTTTAAATCTGCATTTTGAATTCCTATGCAGTTTTAAACAATATTTTTCATTGCCAAGGTCAATTTGGATTTTTTTATTCTTGTTTGGAAATAGTATAGTATGAAGAAATTAATATATGAAAAAGTAAAGAAAAGAAAAATAATTTATTAAATAGACAAAAATACAGGTTAACAGTATAACATCCCCATTCGCCCCGCCCTCCCCCCCGCTGCCCCTGGGGGGGGGGGGGGCTTGTTAAAGTAATACAGAAGTTTGAAGACACATACCTAGGTAGTTTTTTATCAATATTCCATTGTCCTAGACGATTGGCCACTTTCATGTAGCTCCCCATAAGAATAACGTGAATGGTGCCAGCCAAACAATACAAATCTGTTTGATATGTCCATGGTTTACCTTCTCTCATTTCAGTGCATGTAAATCCTTCTGTAGCAATTAGCTGAACAGAAAAAAATATGAAAATATACATTAGATTTTTTTACATAAAATACATCAACACAAATCATCTGAGTTGTATAAGGCTAATTATTTATTTGTTTATACTTTGTTACATGAAGAAATAATGAATTACACTATATTAAGCTACTACACATTATTTGTAACAGGCGACCTTATCACGAAGAGTGATCTCTACCAGGTAACCATATTGAAGACAAAAAAAAACAAATTGTAATCGGATGGCACACCTCTATACTAATATTATTATAAAGAGTAGTTTGCATATCTGTTAAATTTTAAGGGGTAATTTCGGAAAGCGACATTAATTCAGTTCATTGGAGAAGTACTAAATGCCACAAGAAATCTTAGGATTGTTAATTTATTCCATATTTATGTGAGTGTTAATTCTAAAAATAACCTCTCTGAATGTTGTTCCTTCTGGAAATAATGACATGTCTATGCCACATCCTAAATCTATAAGCTGCAGTGAAGGAGTTCGCCATTCTTGAGTTGGTCTGTAATAGAATATTATATTATGATTTATTATTTCGTTTTTTAGTTATATAGATATGTGTTTAAATTAAAAAATGTTGTACATACATTTTCATTAATAGAAAGTTATCCGGTTTAATATCAGCATGGATAATCTGAGCTTTGTGAAGATAATGAACTATAGATAACATCTCCGATGTCAATAAAATTACGATAAATTCATTTATACATTTTGAGGTAGCTACACGAACTTTATTAGCGACGTCTAACAAAGAGCCATATTTCGAATATTCCGAGACAAATAGACTTGCATTATCTCCAAGAAATGCTGTCGTTATATCCATATAACCAGGAAGCTGTTATTAAAAATAATCAATTATTAATATAATATGCAGAATTTTTTCTGAATCGAAACTTCAAACAAAAAACTATAGTTACCATAAACGGATCCTTTATTCTAGCTTTAATTTCTTGGCAAATGTAAAACTCCCAGGGTCGACTCGGTTTCTGATATTTTACAGCAACTGATTTATTAGAGTGAAGATCCAAGCATAAGAATACTGCTCCATAATTACCTTTTCCTAGTTGCTTCTCGACAGAGAACTTTGAACCTCCTACACTCATTACAGTCGCAAGTTGAAGCTTGGGAACAGATCTGACTTCATTATAACCATCTGCATGTGTTTTATTAGGAAATTTAACATATTCCAACAATGACGTAAGAATCTTTTTATTAAATGGATCAATAACTTTTGGAAAGTCAATATCAGCGGGTCTTGGAATATCATTTGTTTGTATCATGGATATAGAATGGTTCGATTTATATGCTGCACTTTCCATACTGTTTTCACTGTCAACATCCATTCCATAACCATCAGACTGGAAGTCAGACTGGCGAGAATAAACAGACGAGATTCTACTTTCTTTACTTACAGAGTCCCTACTATCTTCGGACTGTATATCGACCCTATGTTCGAAATCAAGCTGTCGTTTTGAAATATCTTTGTTTTTATCTATTATGTGTGAAACTTTAGCAGATTGAATTGGGGTAGCTGGTTGAGCAGTCATGCCATCCTTACTGTCCGAATCAGAGAGCCCTGAAGACGGGGGTATTTGCGCTTGCTCAGGGCTCGATACGTAAAGATTTTTATGCATTTTCTGCGATATGCTTGGGCTATTCGTAAATTTAGGAGTATTAGCGTTATCTTTCGGCTCGTTCCTGTTTGTAATAAAGTTAAGGAATTGGTTTGAAAATCCAACATTCGGTGAATTCTGTCCGAGTTTTATATTCGGCTGATCATGTCTTACGTTTCTTAATGCAGCAGTAGGACTCTTATGAGGTGTTGGATTTTTATTCATAGCACTTTTATCTATTTCCTCTTTCAAATCTTGTCGCATAAGGTCATCTCCATATTGTTGCGGGATATTACTGTGAGATGAAATGTTTCTAAAGTTGCCTTGCGGTTGTTGAGGACTTTGATAAACTTGGAAAGATTGATTGCTACCCACACTATAGGGTGCTTGATTCGATTCAATATTTTTAGGGGGATTTCTATAAGGACTTTGAACCGTAGAATAGTTAGGGTTGTTTGCGTTATTTGTATTGGGATACATGTTAGCATTATTATATTGACTTTGCATGCCGTGAAAGTTCTGTTGTCCATAGGCTTGACTTTGAGCAGGCAATTGACTAGGTCTTTGGTAATACTGAGAGTTTTGATACTGAGGTTGATTTGTAGGGCTCTGAAACATTGTATTGTGTTGTTGTGCTGAATAGATGTTTTGTCTTTCTGGTTGACTTGGGTAATGGAAGTCTTGACGGCTTGAATACCCATGTTGAGGGCTTAACATTGCGTGACCAGGACTGCGATACCCCATTTGGTTAGAGTAGTTTGGACTTTGGAAGCCAGTAGGCACAGCTTGGGGGGAAGGGTTAACTTCATGGGGGCTTTGCATACCAGGATGCTGAGGGCTCTGGTAGACGTGAGGATTAGGACTTCCAAAACCATGCATTTGCTGCTGATTTAACATTTGATTGTTGCCATATCCTTGTTGAAAGTTATAATTTTGTTGATAATGCATTGATGCTTGTGAATTATAGCCATTGTAATTCTGAGCCGTAGGTTTTTGATACTGATGATCATGTGTATGATAAGGCATTGTAGAAGGCATAGGCCCTGGTTTATTTTCTTCCCGTTTTTGAGGTCCAGATCTAGCAAACTGACCATTGGGCAATCTTGCTTGTGCTGGCATGGATGCGCGTTTGCTTTGTTGCATCGGATCATTATGATTGTACATCGAGTCGAAGTTTGTTGTGTAACCAGTGAAGTTTGTTCGTGTGGATTGTCCTGAAGAGCTAGATCCCGATTTGCTGTAAATAATTGTATACATTTTTTTCATTGCTAAGCAAACAGAAAAGTTGATTAATTTTATCGGCAAGTTAAGATATAATTAAATTACATTAATGACGCAAAAAATATAATTTAATTAACCCTAGGATTAAACCCTTCTGTTTCATATGAAATTAAGATAGAAGCAATAAATAACAAATTGATTCAAAAATTCTATGTGTTCTGCAAAAGTAATATTTTTTTACAACTAACCTGTTATATTCTCGCGTGGCTTCCATTATAACCGAAAGACCTCCTCCGTGATTATCCACAGTTAGATGTTGATCTGTAGTTTGCTTGCATTCCTCCCTTTTTATATGTTGATCTTGGTGTTCAATAACACTTTCATCAATACTGAATTTGGGCATAGATGAAAATTTACTAGATTGATCATTTGAAGTCATTGGTTTTTTAAACTGCGACATGTTCGGAGTACTAGCATCCTTAATATTGAAATTGAATACTTGAGTGCAAGAAGGTTCTTCATAGTATGCAGTTTTATTTATCTGAAATTAAGTTTCCAAAAAATGTTGTATATGAAAGAAAATTTATATAAATTCATTTATATAAATAATTTGACTTACTTGGGGCATATGAGATGGTGCATTAAATTTCTTCTCATTCTCTTTATCATTAGGCAAGCTTTGAATATCTGCTAGACCAAAATTTTTTTTAGTATTCAAAGCTATTGTCATGGACCTGTCTTCATGTATATCAAAATTTGGCACTTCAAATTGCTGCTGTACTATCGGCTGGACCATTGATGGTTCTTTAGGAAGTTAATAACAAATAATTATTCATTAAATTTGATCATTAGACAATTCTATTTAAATTATTTAATAACTTTGATTATTCGATTATTACAATTAGTGTGTTGATTTAATCCAATAAATAATATTAATATAATTTTATCTTATGAATCTTAAAATTGATAGATAAATTACCATTGTCATTGAATATGTTTCTGAGCTCCCATCTTGCCTCTTTTGTATTCACAGTAACTGAATCTCCTAAAAGGTTACCCATCAAACTTCTGTTAAATTCCTCCATTAAATTGTTTTTACCAGAATTGGTACCATTATCACCAGCAAATACACCAGGTGGCGAATGGCGATCCAGTTGATTTTCTATGTCAGTACTGGGCTTATTGTCTTCCATTTTTTTTGCCGCATGTTCACTGACTTCTTTAGAATCTAAATTGACAAGGACCTTTGGTTCGCCCGGCGAGTGTATTGAAGTAACTTTTGTAACATTTTGGAGCGATGGCATTGTAAGGGGCATAAGCTGCGCCATATGATCTTGTTCTCCATCTAAAGCACAATTCGCCAATGTTTCCAACGCGCTACACTGCGCAAGTGTCTCATTCATGTTATAATTTTGACTGGCTTCATTATTAACAGTTTTTTGTTGAATTTTTTTCTCTAGGTTATATTTTCTAGATCTAATTTCTTCCAAACTGTATTCTTTATCATTCACATAAACCTTTAATACATTACATATTATGTTAGAGTCTCTAACCACACAAAAAAACATACATGTAATAAACATAAACAATCATTTATTTATTTAAATACACACCTGTGTTTTATTGTAACATGATATTTTAGTTGGGTCTGCAGGATCAGGTACACATAGAGGCACATTAAATGTTAAATCATCTACACAGTAAGGCAGGTGGTTGGCTGATAGCCTAAGTTCATCATCGGTATCTTCATAAGCTAATTATCAAATGGGAGAATATAAGTATTAAAAAGTATAATTAATTATACAATTAACTAAAAATGGTATAAAGTAACTATATAATAAGTAATTCAAAATAAGTCCATAATTCCCTTGTTGATCCATTCAAATCAGGCTACATTATGTGTCATGCTAATGAAATGAAAATACAGATTGTTCCCCATATTCTAGTATAAAAAGAAATTTGTAATGTAAATGAAGCATATTATCAGATAATGATTATAATAAAAAAGGCATATTAGGTTGTACTAAAACCAAGTAGCTTGATATTGGATAATATATTAAACAATTGTGTAACTTACGAGTAAATGGTAAAGGTTGGTGAGGAACTATATTACTGTGAACCATTTTTGTTTTTGGATTAGTCCAGATGCCTACTTCCTTATCATTTTCAATATTGCTGCATGCTTGTACTAATGATGCAGGCCCTGGATCACTTGTCACTGGAACTCCTTCCCGGGAAGTTGAAGGTGCATCCTTGGTTTTGAAACATTATTGATAAGTATATTAAATACTACAGAATAAAAAAGGTTTTAAAATAAAAAAAAACAGGTTTAATAGTGCTGTAAGTCTTAACAGTGATATTTTGGGTGTTTTTAATTTGGCATGTATGTACATAATCAGACTATCCTATCTGTAACCTTAACTAACCTTGTTCTATTTTTAAAGAAAAAAAAACTATCTTGTACTTCAAGGAAAATTCTAATAAAAACAATTATAGAAATTAGTTCAGCTGTTATTGAGCTATGCACTTAGGAAGATATGTACCTGAAATAGATATATGCTTATAAACAATTGTTATTAATATGTTTGAATAAATCTATATCTTTACAGTTAAAATGTTTCTTGAATGTTATAACCACTAGAAAATTTGGGTGACTTAATCATATCATAAAATAATATACATATAATAAAATAAACAGAAAAAACTTACCTCATACACATTAACCATAATGTTATTAGATGTATGTGGGTGTTTACCATCCTGCTGTCTCACCACTCCTGGCATTGTACTTTTTATGCTATCACCTACTCTTTGCACAGGCACATTGGCAATATTACGTCTCTTGAAAGACTTTAATGAAGTGAGAGCCATACGGGTCTCGGCCAGAGCTGATGCTGCCTTCCTTTTGGTAGGTGAATCATCATGCAACATTCTTTGTGCAAAAAACAATTGAAAGTTCCTAAAATAACAAATGATGTAACATGTTATTTTTTTTTTTATAATATGAAGAGAGGAGACGAGCTGGACGCACTCCTGATGGTAAGAGTAACGCCAGCCCATAGCCGATGCAGTACTACCCGGAACTTTGCTATAAAGCCTAACTCCGGGCAGGGGTGCACTACAACGACGCTCCCCACTTTGAGTCATCGGATGTTGAGACTCATTAGCCCAGTAATCACGCTGGCTACAGTGCCCTTCAGACCGGAGCATAGTGACATTTTCACATCACTGTTCAGTGTACCCCCGGTAAAAATGTGTAATACAATAAATCATATAATTAAAAATAATATTATGTTGATATAGCTTATTACACAATAATTTTGGCTTCAAAATAAACAAAATATTACATTAACCATATGTTGTAAGATTTCTTTATTAATTCTTTGTTACATGTGGAAACATAATACAAACATATTCACAAGAGAAATACAGACGAAAAAGAGAAGAATGAAATAGAATTGAATCATAAAAACTTACATATGCGCTTGTTCGAGTTCATCAAATGGTTGAGCTTTTGCTTGAAGACCTAACATGTACACCTGATTTGCTTTCTTATAGTCACCAGATTCTTCACAGTAACAAGCCCATGCTCTATAGAATTCTGAACATTCCACACCAATCCCAGTATTATATAATCTCTGGTAGATCTCCAATGGATTTGATAAACAGTCAATCTATGAAATAAAGTGTCATCAATACTAATTTTATGCTTCATTTTTTGTTTTAGGTATTTTTACAAGTTACTTCTAGTAGGTTAGTGCTTAGATTGCATGCACTTATGTAACTCAATATTGTGCAGTAGTGAGAAAAAAAATTGGTATATAGAATAACTTACTTGAAAATTATACTTACATATTTAATCCATAGCTTTACAAGTCTCCTATCTTGATAATATCTTTCATCTTTCTCAAATAATTGTAGACAATCTTTAATAAGCTTATCCATGTGTCCTTCATTGCCATGTTTTGGGTAAGATTGTTCAACCCATTGGATGTAGCAAAACCAGGGGTCCAAAGGGTCTGGTCCTTGATAATGTCTTATAGCTGCTTCATGCTCACTATGATGAAATATTTATGATAGTTATGAGAAATAAGAATATTTCGTAACTTAATAACTTAGTCATAGTCAGAATGTATATATTTTTACTATTATTTTTTATTATTAGGTCAGTCTTATATACGAAGTAGTTGTTATGTTAGTTCTAGTTGATATGTTTCATACAAATACGCATTAATTTTTGCGATTTGTAGTCGATAAAACACCCAGTGAATAAGTTGATAGATTTAAAACATTTAGCCTAACAAAATAAACAAACTTACTCTTTTTGAAGTTGTAGCTGTTTTTGGGCATCAACATCTGATTGAGCTTGTAAGGCAGTACCTAACTGCATAAGGTTTCTGCCACCTCTCAAAGGCTGGATGTTCTCTTTACTTACATCGATATCCATTATCACTGGAATTTAAAGCTTAACTATCACAAATAATTCCGTAAACACACATATATCTCACTACAAATAAAAATTTTCTCCACCGATATGTGCCTAGTTAAAAATTAATAAAAAAATTGCCTTGCCTTTTTACAAACCTATCACTTGTTTAACATATTTAATAAAATTCCGTTAATGTAAGAATTGTATTATTCACTTAGAATTAAGGTTTTCCTAAAAAATAAAGTGCAAAAAGCTAAAGCACGAATCAGTATCAAATCAAAGTGACAAACTGTACTAGAATGTTGTCTATGGCACCATTCAAATTTGTAGTTAGCCGTTAAACATTATTAAAAAAATTTTTATAGTTTATAACATTTAAAATTATTTGTATGTATTTAATAATTTTAAATATAAAACTGATATTTTAAAAATACACATAAAGATTCTTATCACATTTTTTTTTATTAAATCTTTTAAAAATGCTGGTCTTTGTATGTCTTTGCTTGTTTAGTTAACAGTCAACATCACTCATTAATAGTAACATTTAAATTGATGTTTTTTCCGTATTTAATGTAAAACACAATATTTAATAATACTAATTTAAGTTGTTTAATAAATACGATATTTTATTTCTAGCTAAGGCAAGGCTTATATTCTTAATATGTCTTTTTCATTCGAAAGTAAAGTATTAATAAAAATATAGTCCTAAAGTTAATTTTACGTAAAAGTTGCACTTTTAAGAGAGTGTCTAATTTAAGTGGTCGTGTGTTTTATATTTTTCAAACTTTTAATCTCCTAAGTCGTTAACTGTAAGTTTCTATCTGTGTCGAAATATGTTTTCTGTGTCTTACTTTTTTAGTCTAAGTACATACTTGTTTTGGCAGAATGTGATATTCATATAATATTATGATAGTAATAATTGTCATAAGATAATATTAAATAAACTATGTCAAAAGCCATTAATAGGATTGGAGGAGTTTTGGCGGGAATTGTGCGGCGTCTATATGTAATCTCGATTGAATATTCCTTTTTTGGTGCATAAAGTGATTTAATGTATGATTGTGATAGTGTATCATGCAGTAAACTAGCTAATAAGTGTCCAAGAAATGAAGAATTCATTTGAGAGCGCTTAGTAGCGCCGTTCCGATTGCTCCAAGATTCGTCTAGGTTCTTCGTAAAGTTCACTATCACTTTACGAAGGGCAGAAAGAAATGAAGTAAAGTGTAAAAATAATAAATAAGATATGACCTTAAGGTCTTTGTTACCAGGTCATTAAATTAAATAAAAAAAAAAAATAGGATTGGAAATGTCATATTAATCGGCAATGTCCACATTCAACTGACAACTGACAAGTAACAAGTAACAACTAACAGTAACAACTCAATTCTTGTGACTTGTCTCTTGATTTGATAGTATAAAAAGGCTAATGTTGCTCTTGATGTGCATATTTTACGTCTGAAATTGTGTTTTTCGTGGTTTCAACTAGATTGTTTATATGAACTGAATATAAGAATAGAAATAAATCAATAGAAATCAGAAGAATTTACATAATTCACTATATTGAAAATGTCCTCTAAATCTCTATTAGAAAAGAAAAAAACACAAGACGAAATGCGAAAACTAATGAATGCACGAAAGAACAAGGATAAGAAACCAATACAAATTCAAAATCCCCTGGCAAAATATAATAGTGCGGGACAATTAACATGTGTACTCTGTGCATCTATCGTTCGTTCAGAACATGTGTGGCAAGTCCATGTAAATAGTAAACAACACAGAGAAAATGTAGAACAAGCTAAAAAGCTAAAAGAATTAACAAATAATTTTACTGATGGAAAAGTGAAGAAAAGATTAGCTACCTCAGACTCAGATGCTCCACAAGAAAAGAAAATCAAAGGGATTTTAAAAAATGCTAGTGAATATACACCTTTTGTAGTCAAACCTAAAAATGATGCCCCAGTAATATATTCACATCATGATGTACAAATAAAGAGAAAACCACTTCATGAAACATTAGAAACTTTAGATAAGAAAGGTACATAATATAAAAACACAAATTTCAGAGCTATTATTGAGTTACTTCTATGTACTTTTAATAATTTCTGTGATTAACTAAGTTTTTTCATCTTTTTTAGAAGAAAATAAGGGACAGAATAAAGTTGAAGAAGAGGTACCGGCTACTCAACCCATACCAGAGGGTTTCTTTGATGATCCAATCTTAGATGCCAAGGTAAACATCATTCATTTTATTTGACATGCATATTTATTCAACAATGGTTAGATGTATATCTGACAACTTTCAGATGTAATTTTCCACTATGGTAATGTAGTCCTAACTATGAATTTGCACAGAAAGGAATGGGACAGGGTGATTGTATCTATTGGTCTTATCAAATTTTATATATGGGAATAAGTTTTATAGCAAATTCCTTATTATATGTCTACATAAATATTTTATTGAAAAAAAAATGGAATTATGTTTATATAGTGTTTATTGATATTAAAAATATCTTTGTTACGAGAATAAATATCACCTTTTCCCCCATATCATATCCACCATATTTCACCGTATATCATAAAATAAAGGAAATAAATTCATTTACTTTTCAAATAACTCAGTAAATGTAATATGTATATACTCAATCATATCTGAAGCCAGCATACTTCTACCTTTTTCTTTGAATGCTTTTTCATTACATTGTCTCACTAGAAGGGATGCTGCATAACAGGCTATTGATGAGGCCAATAAATTCTTATCAATATCTATGTCCAAATTAATATTGTCCTTTTCACTGATTATCCAATGTAAAAATGTTGCAAGAGATCCCGATAAAATGTCTCCTTGTCCACCACATCTTCTTCCGGAACCTCCAGTGGATGATTTCCATTCAACATCATTAGCAGGGCTTAAAAGTTCATCTATTTCCCCTTTCCTTAAAATTGTAATTTTGCTGCCTGACTGTTTTAAGTCTGCAATATTTATGTTACTTTTTAATCTTTCAAATTCAATTTTATTTGGAGTCAAAATAACTGGCGATGTAAAATCTTTTATTAAATTAAAATTTTCAGTGATAAGAAATAAACCATCTGCATCTATGACCAATGGTATCTTCTTTTCTTGGATAACTTTTATTAAATTACTAACACTTGAAAAAATATTGCTGTCTCTTCCTAAGCCAGGCCCTATAACAATGGCATGAAGCCTATCTAGCCATGGAGATATCTTAGCAACAGCATTTTGGTCATCTAATAATGGGTGAACAATTAATTCAGGACTGTAGGATTTAATAACAGTAGCTGCTTTTGCCGCACAAAAAATATGTGTTAAATCAGCTCCAACCTAAAAAAATATCATATGTATATATATATGTGTCTATTAAAACAACTTTTGGGTTATGTATGTTATATAAAAAGAACCGGATAAATGAAAGTATAAGCTAATCTCGCGGCTCGCCTACTGACAGTTCTGCACCTAAGATTATATAGAATTTTGCTATATTATGATCTCTTTTACATTTCTTATTTCATATCTCATTTTGTTGATGGATATATGGGAGTACTATGTCACAGTATAATATGAAGTCACTTTCTTCTGTCTGGTTTGTTTGCTTAAATCATTAAAACTACCATCATCCATTTTTCACCATCAATTTTCAAGTGTTTTATTTATCATAAAGAGAGATTGCAGATTAAGGTTCATTTGTATAATAATAATAGCTGTGCCCGCGACTTCGTCTGCGTGGAATAGTTATTTTGAGCATCATATTTAATTTTGCAAACCTTTCTGTCATTATATATACTAATATTATAAAGAGAAAATATTTCGGTTTTTGTATGCAATGAATATACTCAAAAAGTACTGGACTATTTTAATAATTGTTTTTTCATTAGAAAGCTTGAAAATGAAATGAAAATGAAAACATTTTTCGTTTTATTTCTGAGTAAATGTGTACCAAATATTTTCATACATGGTACCTACCACCGGATCGGAAACTAATCCGTCGATAAGAACCGGCATAAGAAACTCACACGGGTCCTACACTTTTTGCCAAAAAAAGGGCGAAAATCATCTTTTAGTATAAAATTTACAATTCTGCAACTTAACATAAAGGTATACTAAGAACATAATTGTAAGTGCAAGTAGCCATCCTACCCTCAAGATCACTAATCATAAGTTTAGTATTATGTCAATATGTGCGAAGCCGGGACGGGCCGCTAGTCTTAGACCGTAATTATTTTAAGGTACTTCTGCATAAATTATATTTTTTGTTTTATTATCTTGTGGTAGAAGGACACAACCCAATCTTGATAACGCGAAATATAGTTGGCCGTGTGAAAAGCAGTCTTATCGTAAATCGATTCCTACGTGTTTAAATGATTGCCCCTGTGATTTATTAATTGTAATGGCGAAAGATAGCTTAACAGGAAATTAAATCCTATAAAATATTTATAAAGTATTGTTACATGTGAAAATATAAGAACCCAAATATTATCCTCAAAACAAAACAAAAAAGTATTAATCTACAACAATATTATTAGCAAAAACAAATAACGCTGCATACAACTATTCAGAGGGGAGCCGACCACAAGTCTGTAAGTAAGTGCTACCTAAGTAGTATGCCCTACCCTAGTTTTTCAATTAAGGTATTATTAATATAATAATAATGATTAATGTTGAATATTTTAACTACATCTTTCATTTGTTTATTGATATATAATCTCCTTGATATGTAAACTCATTTATTTGGGCCTTCTTTATGGTCGTCTCATCTATACTCTATGGAATGTATCCATTAACTGTCAACTATCTTTTAATGTAAAATATGCTTATTTCTTTAGCTAATTAAAGCCAAGTTTTCTGAATTGGCCTTTCATTATTTATGTATCATTTATCGAGAACTTTTAAAAGTACTAAGTAGTGCTTTTGCTGGATGCGTGTAATTCCATGTGCAGTTGTAATTACACACATCCAGGAAAATGTTTTATTTAATTTGACATTAATAGAAATGTCACACTATGTTCTTATAATTGAAAAACTAGGTACATGTATAAATATTGTTTTACATTATTTCAATAAACTTACTTTAAGTGCACTTATCCCGGCAAAATATGGCGCGCCAGTGTATTCTAGTGAACCTCCAACAATACCTATTCGACCAGCTTGACCTTTGTGTTTATTATTGTCCAGTGAAGGAATACATGATCGTGTAATATTTAATATATCGTTCATATTTACACCTGTAGCGTTTGAATACTTAACCTTTCGACAGAACTCTAAGAACAATCTTTTTTTACTTAAAATATACATAAAATTGAATATTATCAAGCGCAAGATTTTTTTTTATATATTGATCGCTTATAATAATTAATAACAACTTAAATGGCAAAAACAATTTCTAGAAAATATTTCGTTTGATTGACAATTCACAATTATTGACAGTCATGGATACCATCATAAAAAAAATTTGGTGCGTTCCACTTAAAGCTAAAAGCGACTGCGGCGCCCACTGGAACGTACACGTTATAGATGATAGATGATAATATCTCAAATCACTGTTGAATGGCTCTCGCTTGTGAGTTTCAAGTTGTCAACATCTGCGTACCAATTTAATTACAATCGGTTCAGCGAAGTTTCAACCCCTCGCGCAACTGTAAAGTAACCTATGTCCTTCCCCAGGCTTTAGACTATCTTTGTACTAAATTTCGTTCTAATCGGTTCAGTAGTTTTAGCGCGATAGAAAGACAGAATTACTTTTGCATTTATAATATTAATAGGGATTGAAGAGGAACATTAATAAGGAATTTTTTTGATATGTGCTTTAGAGACAATGTACTTGTATATGTTTTGGAATCCACGGTCTTGAAAAGGCGTCTCATGTCGCTGAAGTTAATAAACTGTTATCTTTCGAAAATGTTATTTAAGTTTTGTAGTAAAATAAACTAAAATTCATAAAAGGTTGAATATATAAATAATAATTAAATATTAAAAAAACTTAAAGTACCATCATCATGAAAATAGTCGCAAAATATTCGCTGCATATGGTACATTACGATTGAGAAATTTTTTAACAACTAAAACTAAAATAATGCTCGCTCAATCACTACTTTTGCCTATTCTTGACTATGCCGATGTATGTTTCCCAAACCTAACTGTCGAGCAAATAGGTAAAGTGGAAAGATTGCGAAATGTTTGTATTCGCTTTATTTTTGGATTTCGTAAGTTCGACCATATATCTATGTATCGGGAGAAACTAAGTGGGTACCAATCAACCTGCGTCGGAATGCCCACTACTTACATCTGTTGTACCGCATACTTATTAACCCTAAGTCTCCACCTTATCTTAAAGAGATGTTTAATTTCCTAGACTACGAAAGCTATTTGTTCCGCTCCTCTGAGCACCTCATATTGAGTATTCCTCAGTCTTAAACTCAATATTTTCGTAACTCTTATGGTTCTTCTGCTGTAACGTTATGGAACTCCCTATCGTTATGAGTAAGGAAAGCAAATTCTCTTTCTTCTTTCAAAAAACTTGTACACCAACATTATCTTTCTACTTATTTATGTATAATTTTTGTGTTTGTATTTATGTTTATGTATGCATATAGTATTTGTGTAGTTTCTACATATTACTCAATAGCATGTTATATTATATTTCAAATAATATCTGTAAGTATTTTGTAATGTATCTATTATTGTTTAAAGTTGTACTACGGTCTACGCAACCTAATTCTTAAATGTGTATGTTTTGTCCAGCCTTGGATGCCTGGAAGAGAGATCACTGTAAAGGACAAGGCCGCCAATTACCTCAATGTATTGTAATGTACAATATTTATATTGTGTTATGTGTAACAAAGCGTAAAATAAGTAAATAAATATTCTACACAAAAGCGGTTTCAGACGATGGCGATCAAGGTCTTGAGATGAACGCACCCTTCGTAGAATGCTTATCACAGACGATAACTGTTTCGTAGGTTTTGGCGGGAATCGTGCGGCGTCTATATGTAATCTCGATTGAATATTCCTTTTTTGGTGCATAAAGTGATTTAATGTATGATTGTCATAGTGTATCATGCAGTAAACTAGCTAATAAGTGTCCAAGAAATGAAGAATTCATTTAAGAGCGCTTAGTAGCGCCGTTCCGATTGCTCCAAGATTCGTCTAGGTCCGTGGTCGCCAAATAGCGGCCCGCGGGCCGCATGCGGCCCGTGGGCGTTATTTGTGCGGCCCGCGTAAAGTAATAAAATTAATTAATAAAATCAACTATACTTATTATATTACCTATATATCATATCATGTCCTAAATCAATATCCGACTTTGTGCTCGAATCCGAAGTCACGCGAGTGACGAACTGACGATACGATAGTCTCCTGCACACTATCGGGGGCGGGGAGCACCCCGCACGCCGCCGCCCGCGCTCATACACCGGCGCCGCGCGAATCGCGATATGTCCTTCCTCGGAACTCAAACTATCTCCATAACAAATTTCATATAAATCGGTTCAGTGGTTTGAGAGTAGATAGGTAACACATTTCGCATTTATGAGATTAGTATGGATAAGTGCTTAAAGCGCCATAACATACTCTGCGGCCCAGCCGCAGTATTGACATTGTCATGTGTGGCCCTTGGCCAGTAAAGTGTGACGACCGCTGGTCTAGGTTCTTCGTAAAGCTCACTATCACTTTACGAAGGGCAGAACGAAACGACTGACTGACTCTACTAAAGACGACTTGATGACGATTTTACTTGACATTGGCAAAAAGCTAAATGCTAATGCCATAATATATAAGAAAGAAAGAAAGAAAGAACTGTTTCGTAGATAACGATTTTACTTGACTCATATCGACTTTTATCTTGATCACGTTGCCTCTTATTACATTGACATTGGCAAAAAGCTAGACGCTAATGCCATAATATAAGAAAGAAAGAACTGTTTCGTAGATTTTGGTATTTGCGCCGGTGACATTGACACGGAGTTTTGGCGGGAATCTTGCGGCGTCTAGTTGTAATCTCGATTGAATATTCCTTTTTTGGTGCATAAAGTGATTTAATGTTTGATCGTGATAGTGAATCATGCAGTAAACTAGCTAATAAGTGTCCAAGAAATGAAGAATACATTTGAGAGCGCATAGTAGCGCCGTTCCGATTGCTCCAAGATTCGTCGAGGTTCTTCGTAAAGTTCACTATTACTTTACGAAGGGCAGAACGAAACGACTGACTGACTCGACTAAAGACGACTTGATGACAATTTTACTTGACTCATATCGACTTTTATCTTGACCACGTTGCCTCTTATTACATTGACATTGGCAAAAAGCTAGACGCTAATGCCATAATATAAGAAAAAAAAAAATTGGCGGCACAGGTTAAAACCGTGTAAAAAATAATTGTATTCTTGTGAGTTGTGTGTATGTTTAATGTAAGCAGAACTTTGAAATTCCAATATGTATTTATCTATTCTTATTTGTAGGCACGTAATATTGAATACAAGGATCCTGTTGAAGAGGAGTGGGAGAAATTCCAAAAAGAAATGAAGGAGGAAGCGACCACATCAGCTGAAATTATAGCAGGAGAACAAGAGGAAGCTACAGCCGAAAGACAAATCGATGAAATTGATGAGCAAATCAGGAATTGGTCAAGGTAACATTTATTAAATTTTGAATTTCATTTACTCAATACATCTCAATTTTTGTATTTTTATAAAAAGACTCAAAGAGAAAATTTTGAATTTCATTTATTCCATACATCTCAATTTTATGTATTTTTATAATAAGACTCAAAGAATTTTTTTATAAGCCTTATCTTATAATATACAAATTTCCTTTTTTGTAGAGTGTTAGATCTTGAGTTGAAAAAGGAAGAAACGAAAAAGAAAATAACAGACACTGATGCAATGAGTGAAAATGATGATAATGAATCAGACAGTGAAGCAGACATGAATGAATTCTTAGATTGGAGAGCAAAAAAGTCTTATAGCTAACTAAAAATAAAAAATTGTGCTATAATTCAAATTGGTTTCACTTTTTAAATATATTTTGAAGTACAATGCAAAATTATGTGAACTCTAAAAATATTTTATTCATCAAATTTACTCTAGAATTTCAAATAATGAGAAGTTGTATCAATAGTGCATTTAGCAAACTTGCATAAAATTTTACAAACAAAAGCACAACTGGTCATATATCTTGTAAAATAAAAATATTTCACATTATTTTATTTAACAAATTTCTATTTTATTCTCATGTAAAATACAGACTAAAAGTAAACGAAATTAAATTATATCAAATTTAGTTCTATACTTAATAAAGTAAAAATATAATTTTTCAATTTAAGTTCTCTTCCTCTTTTTGGCGGCTGCTTCTTTTGTAGCTGCTTTTCGTTTTGTACTTTTTGGCTTGTTGCTATATTTTGAAGCTAAATCATCAAGAAAAGAATCCATTTGTTTGGCTCTTGATTCTTGTTTCTCTTTTATCATTAATTCCAAACTTTTTTCTCCTTGAAAGTAATAAGAGACTAATTAAATTTGTTGTATACCCATGTAGAATGTTCTTTTACATTATATTTTTATACATTAGGACATTACAATTTTTGGTAAAAAGACAAAATTATTTAGCTCATTCAGGATCACCCACTTTCTAAGCCACTAACTCGCAAACTTTATCCATTATCTTTACATATTATAAAAATGAACCGAATTGACTTTGTCTTGTAATATAAATGAGTTCTTATTATTTACCTGCTAAGGTATTACACCTTTATATAATACTTGTGCAAAGCCGGGGTGGGCTGCTAGTCTTTAAATAATTACAGTCACCACAAAAATAATTTAACAATTAGTCCACTTTAAGAAAAATATTACACAAAGAACAGGACCAGACTGCATATGGCATGTTCCAAAGAGATTTTTTAAGATGATTTGCAAAAGCATTGACACTTGCATGTCTTGTTTAAAATAGATAATCTTATAATTTTACAAAGTACAAACCTGCATCTGATTTAAGACCAAGTTCTTTCTTGTATTCTTCTGCTTCTTTTGCTTCACGTTGTTCCTTAGCATGTCTACGTAGACGCTTTTTTTCTGGTTCATGGGTGAAAATTTTATATGCCGGTATTTCTCCTTCATTGATCATATCCTGTAGAATAATAAAAGTGAGTAGAGTACTGAAATTTGTTTGATGTTATTTCATTTATTATTATCATAACATTTTTTTTCAATTAATTCTTTACTGCCAAGTGGGAAACATAACACATTGGTAACTGTAAACATACTGTTAAAATAGCTTTAATTCTATCTTCATGCTCAGATCTAGCAAATTGAACTTGATCAACAATGTAATCCATATTTCCTTTGCCAGCTAGATATGCATTCTTTAAATCTTTCTTTTCTTCTTCCGATCCTTTAAAAAAATACATTTAGTCAATTTTCAAACAATAATAATTTTAAAGGGATATATAATTTAAAGATATTTTTAATAACAAACCGATATATTCTTTTTCATATGCGCGTATGTCCTCTTCAGTTATTTTTTTAAATAATAACCGCCAGTAAATTGTCCAGTCCCTATCCTTGATAACATTGTAGTCCTCATCATCAACAATTTTAGTAGTATCATATAAGTGTCTTTTTTCTTTATCACTTAGTATAGCATGAATACCCCCAAGTACTTTAAATTTCTCAGTGGCTTCTAATTTATCTTCTTCCTTTACCCTATCAGGGTGTACTTTCAGCGATAGTTTATGGTAAGCTTTTTTAACTAAAAGTATGGCTTAAGTTTTTACGATATGTATAAATGTGTTAGATAGAATATAGAGAGTAATTTTCATGCATATACATACCCTCTTTCTCCGAAGCCTTCTCATCAATTTTTAAAATTTCGTATAAATTGGTGGTTTCAAAATATTTTTCACACAATTCTAAAAGCCCCATGACTCTAAGTTCATATATGACCGTTCCTCGAAAACCAGTGGTTAAAACTGAACTGTGAAAGGCAGAAAAAGTTAGTAGCTCCTCAGTTATTTAAATACTATTAAATAAAATAACGAAAACGAATACGCGCGGTAAAACACTTCAAGGCTCAAGCTTCAATGCTTCAAAGTCAAAATTCAAAAATGAAAATACAGATAATTTATTATTATACAGATAATTTATACCATGATTGATTTTTTTTAATTTAATGACCTGGTAACAAAGACCTTTAGGTCATATCTTATCTTATTTATTATTTTTACACTTCACTTCATAAATTTTAGTCGAGTCAGTCAGTCGTTTCTTTCTGCCCTTCGTAAAGTGATAGTGAACTTTACGAAGAACCTGGACGAATCTTGGAGCAATCGAAACGGCGCTACTATGCGCTCTCAAATGAATTCTTCATTTCCTGGACACTTATTAGCTAATTTACTGCATGATTTACTATCACAATCAAACATTAAATCACTTTATGTACCAAAAAACGCATATTCAATTGAGATTATAAACAGACGCCGCCAGAATCCAGATTCCCGCCAAAACTCACCATGATTGACATTAACTGTAGGTCACAGATTCCAAACAATAAACAAGAGTGCTGAACTAAACAATAAACAAGTGTGTTCTTAAATAGCATAGAATTTCAGAATACGGAATAAACCAGAAACCGTCAACGCGTTATCAGGTGCAGAATCGTCTTTTCCTCTTGAACGGATTACTAGTTTTCGACTAGCACCAATTTTTTAATAGTACCTACTTTTTGGCACTTGACGCGACGTGACATTTTGTTTCTAAATAATTTTAATTCCAAAATGCCTTCTTCGTCGTTCTTACCTGTAAAAATGCTGATCACATTAAACAAGTAATTTGCACAATTGAAAGTAATATTTATTTAAAAAATTATGATTAGCTTTCAAACCTACGCGTCTATTTTTTAAGTGTTGCCATTTAAATGAAAAAAGTTACCCTTAATTTTATATTTTTTTTAATAATTTTTAAATTATCTTATAAAATGCCTCTTATATTTTAACCCAGTAGCCGTCGTATAGTGATATCATACTATAATCTTGGTCTCGTATCAATAAGAAGCAAACCAAAAATTCAAAAATAATGACGTTTTCATTTGAAGCCGTGATATTTTATTGAAAGAAGACATATTTTTATTTTCAATGATTAGTGACCAGATCTTTTTTAAATCGCCTACTTCAAATGGAATTCAAAGTTATTCTAATATTAAACAAGTATTTTATTCCAAAAAGTTATGTCAAAAGTAGGTTTACTTCTTATATCTTTTTAAATATTTTTGTAATAAATATCGATTTCAATGGTAATTTATGCAAAAATTACCCGAAAATCGAAAGGCGTTCCCGAGCTAGCAATATCACGTGCTTTTGGTGCCCGACGGTAATGTTTCTGTACACAGGCCACAGCAATATGCGGAGATGATACACTATAGTACTTACTGTTCGTGTAAATAGCATTGAACGCAGCTGGATTCTGTATTCTTTTTTAAAGAATTTATATTTTATTCCAACTTTCATTCTTTTTCAAAGGATCCAACGTAGACCGCAGCTTCGCTTACCATAGGGCATCGGGTGACTTGTCAAGTGCAAGCATATTTTAGAAAGAGAATTAATCGTATTGCAGATATAATACTTAAAAAAGTTGAGGGGAATTTGAAAAACCTCGCATGGGGTAATATGTGAATATATATAATTAAAGATTATTTTTCACAACAAATTCCAAAGTCCAAACTAAGAAGTTTTGACATTTCTTTAAATTTTATTGTTACGTCTTGTCAGTTGTCACTTATCAGTTGTCATTTGTCACATGAGTTAAGCGTCAAAGTCAAAAATAAAACGTAGTGATTACATTCTCTTTGGTCAAAAATTAAAACAAAGTTGCTTGTAATTGTTGTTATTATCAATATTTTTTTTGTTTATCCAATATCCGCGGTTAGTTTGAAGTTTAAACTCCATAAATACATCAATATTAATTTTCATACATAAGTTTCGAAATGTCGGTCATTGAACAATACAGAGTTTTCATACAAAATTTAACAAGTGAGGAAGGAAGGTTGCAAGCTTTGAATGATATAAAAAATCTTATAAATATCGCATCTCCTAGTGAAGCTGCTGCTGTAATCCAAAATGTTGGCATTTCAAAAATTTTACAGTGTCTTGACGTATCAGATAAGTATGTCCTATATAGAAAGAACAGCCTGTTTAATAGAGAATGGAACTTGAACTTATAGTCAACAATTTTAAAATTATAGGCCTTATGTTGACCTTTCGTGCGAAGTACTTACCTTGTGTTTTGAAATGATTGAGCCTGAAAACCTGGCAAAAAACTACATATTGTATGTAATGTACTTATTAAGACATGAAAAGATATGTGTCAGACAGTTAGCTGTTGATGTGGTGAGTTTTGATCCAAAACTTAAGCTACAAGAGCTGTGTTCTAAATTTATATTTATTTTATATTTGTGCTTTACAGGTTTACAAGATAATGTTGAAAAATCCTTCTGTGTTACCTCTTCCTGAAAATATTGATGTGTTTGTTGCTGTGGCACAAATGGTGTGTGACAAGGATGTAACTGTTGCTAATAAAGCTGTTCTGATAACATCAAACCTACCTGATGCTGCATATCCGAAAGTGTTAGAAGAAATGCAGATAGCTCTGGAATGTGATACAAGTAGTAAATGTAATGCATGTGAGGTATGTATGCAAAGTGGACAATATTGATGTTGATGTAAGCTCATATTTATAAGACTAAGATTTAATGAAGAGAGAGCCTGTCAAGTAGTACTGACTGTACTGATTTAATGTAGATAATAAGTAATTTCGGCTTAACATGGCTTATTTTCTGATAAGAACCTATATATAATTAATTATTAATCAATTGGATGTAATTTGTTGCAGATTATTGTCAACATCTCTTCAAAGTCTGAAGTACTATTCAAGCTATGTGCTGATCAAGGATACATTAATTTTATGATATCAGAGCTACAATCGGATGATATACTCTATCAATTAAATTTATTAGAATTACTGTCACAATTGGGCATGAAGAGCTATGGTATAAGTTATTTAATACAGACTGGTTCTTTTAAAAAACTGGTTGAATTATTAGAAGGGCTTAGAAACAACCCATTGGGTGGCTTACTCATGACAGGTATATAACTAACAAATGATTTAGATATAATATGTTCACAATATCTATATCACAACACATATATAATATATATTTATTTTTTAATTTTTGTAGAATTTACTCAATATAAAAGCTTTCTCAGTTTTAATAAGATTAAGTTGCACATTTTAGGCTATATAAAATTTTTTGGGACAATTACTTATCAATATTCCAAAGAAATAATTAGTCAATACCCCATATTGGTGGAAACAATGCTTGAAGGATTTGCTTCTGAAGACAAAACAATCATTCCTGTGATTTTGGATACCTTAGGCATTATTGGAAGTACAATTGAGGGAAAGCTTGGATTGGCTGCATTTGGTAAAGTTTGATGTTTTGCATTCTTATATTAAATTTATAAACTTTATTGGATACATTTAACATAACATTTCATTATGAAAAAATATATATTGATAATTAATTTATTTTAATAGGAAGCAAATTTACACAATCTGTTGAAAAAGTGGGAGAAATGGTTAAAAACAGTCCAACTGATTTAAAAGTGCGTGCTATTTATTGTTTTTCAAATCTAATAAGTTTTGAACGAGACCCTCAAGCTAAATCTGCACCAATCGATCATCGAGTGACACTAATGACACGAGAATGGTTTAGAAGCTTAAGCAAACAACCAACGGCTATTGAAACTTTATTTGGCGTATGTCAGAATCCATTTCCTGATATATGTTTTGCTGCATTTACATTCTTGGACGCAGTTTGTCAACATAGATGGGGTGAAGACTTAGTTGCAAGTTGTGCTGGTAAGTAATTCTAACATGTTAAAAGTATAATCTGGTGCTTTATATAAGCCATCAAATGCATTGCTAGCCGATGGTTTAGGGGAAAATGGAGGACATCTAGAGTGTATAAAGCTAAGGGATGCTCTCGACTGGATGGATAGTAAACACTTACTAATTCGTAATTTGGGTTTAGAAAAATCATCATTATTTCATAGTATAAGAAAAAATCTTTAAAACTACGCCACCGATTTTCATATGGTTATAAATAAAAGCTTGACATTTTCAGGTTTTATTGAATTTCTCCTCGACCGATCGGTTGATAACAAAAAACAGTTATTGGAGCTGAAATATGACATTATCAAGCGGCTCTCAAGATCAGCAGCATTTGATGCTAATATTCTAGTAAGACTACAGACTTATGTTGACCAAGGGCCATTCTATTCAGAATCTATAATGCAAGTTGCAATGGAAGAGGGAGATTAGTTACACTTAAAATTGTTATTGTTTTCTATAGCATATTGTAAGAATGCGTTTTCGTTAATTGAATTAAATATAAAAGGAACTGTGTTTATTCCATATTACTTATTATCCTAGAAGCCATTAATTACAAAAAAACAGCATGCCTACAAAACAAATTTTTGCTCATTACTTATTTCATTTCATTTTATCAACCCTTAATGGACCAATGGAGTCGAGACATTGGAGCTAAAAGCTTTCTGAACTTTGGTTCAATGAGTATCGCGGGTATTTATTTTTTTTTAGATTCCAACACCAGGAAGTTTTACATTAATATTAACTTTAACTTCACATTGACACTCACAAATTAAACGGTTCTGATACCTGCCTTACGGGCAGTCGCAGGCTAATTAGCGATCCTTTGCCATTTTATTAACCGACTTAAAAAAAACAGGAGGTTTCTCAATTCGATTCGGTGACTAGTGCGTAAGTTAAGTATTTTAAAATTTCAGTCGAGGGAACTCCTCAATGATTTACAGCAGCTATCTTGTGTTTGAGCTTGAATTATGTGTATTAATAAGGACTTTACATCTAGATGGGTTGTGACTGCCATAAGAAATCTGATGCTGCATGGCGTAAAGAACTCGTCAACAGTATACAGTAGCTACCTTGTGTTTGGACTTAATTCATTTGTATTGATGAAAACTTGCACCCGCTTGAGTTATAATGTAGACTTTGCGCTAAATCTGATGATGGAGACCATAGACAGTTGAGGTAATTCCTCAAAGAATTACCTGCAGCATTTAACATAGGACGACCACCTTCCTAATGAAGTAACCGTCGTTTCTTCATTCGACAAGCATCCTTGATCGAACCACAACTTAAAATCTTATAATAAAATATTTTTTAACAAAAATAGCCGACTTCAAACTAAAAAGAAAGAAATAAATTTGCTTTGCAGAAAGTGTCATAGTAGGTACATACACATAATAAAAAGTCGATAATCATCGAAATATGATAAATTGGTGGAAATATGGAAATTTAATAACACTCATCATGATTCCGATTACGTGGATCAGACGTCGCGTCGGTTAGATCAGAAATCGGATAATTTTGTATGTTTTGTCTTTCTGGAAAATTCGCTGGTTCCCACACACTTGAGCGTTTTTTGTTTTATCTCGATCGCTTTCAGCGCAACTAGCACACCCGTACGGGGATTCCTTACATATCCTAATATATCAAAAATAAATGTACCTATACCTTAAATGTTTGAAATTTGAATCTACTTTATATCAATACGTACCTTCTTAATGTTACGTATGAAATTCATCTCCTTTCGAAATATAAAAAATGAACGTAGGTAATGTCATATTTTTTTCGAATGACATTTCATTAACTTTTATAATATTTTAAAGCAATCAAACAAAGAAAGGAGAAAGTAAAAATATGAATTTTAATAATTTGGCTTCTGGAGATACTGGTGAGGCTAAATCCAAGTCACTTGTGCCGCATAATAGCGAAAATGTTAATAGCAATTTAGAACATCCGGCCCAAAATGGAGAAATTGGAAGCCTAGAAAATGATGAAAAAGAAGAAAGTACATCGCAAAATCACGATGAAAGTAATTTAAAAGAGCGAATTAAGCAATGTAGAAACATAATTGAATCTTTAAAAATAGAACTAAATCAAGAGAAAGTCCGTCTAGAGAAGGATACATTAGCTTCCCACAATGTACAAGAATTTAAAACGGTGCCAGAATCATCGTGTTTGGATGACATTCCTTGTTCTCCAAATCTATATAATATTGGAATCGAAGACGAAAATCTTTTAGAATATGAAAAACAGTTGCAAAGGTATCAAAATACGCTTAACATGGCTCAAATTGAGAAAAGAAATGCAATAAGAAAGCACATGATTGCAAAAGCTTACAAACTCAAATTGTTAGAAGTAGAAAACCAATGTAATATAGAGCTTTTACGGGTCAAACAAAGTTTACAATGTCTGGAACCATTACAAATGATCGCTAATAAGTGGAAAACTTGCACTGATGAAGTTACCTATGACTTAAATAGTTTTGAACTCATTCCGAGATATCCAGAATTAAATGCGCTTTCTGGGAGCGATGTTTCTTCTATTCTAGATGATCCGGATAGAAAAATCAAGACTCCACAAAATCTTAATGACACCATTATTCCTGATACATAGACACATTATCACATTTCTTTAGTTATAATGATTTCTTAACAACGGTTTTAAACTAAAAATTTGCAAAAAAGGGGTGTGAATATCGAAATTCAATAAATCAGATGAACGAGACCTCCACTGCGGACCACACACATCGAGGCACGCGCTTCAAATGCTGCCGTATGCTGCCGGTTTTTTAATTTTTATTCTTTACCGCGCGAACATTCGTCGTGCTCACTCGGTATTCGTCGGTATCCAATGGGAAGGTCCCATTATCCATAAACATAAGCATACTATCTACCTACATTTGTCCATGCGCCTCGTTTCGATCGGTGGGAACTTGAATTTTATTTTAATAAGATTCCAATTTGTCAATTAAAGGGCAACACGTAAACTGGTTTGACTTCTTTACACCTTTAAACTAATACTTATTTTTGTGAGAACTCTTTGAGTCATATTAAGAATGCTTTTCATATAAACAAATTTAAATTCAATCCATTGTTTCTAGATTTGTGGTACAAGATAGATGTTAAGGTAATTTTTATAAACCCCTAAATTAAAAGTATTATATCTACGCAAAATTGGTAAGCCATTCGTGCATTATAGATAAGCAAATTGTTATTAAACATATTAAAATTACTTATATCAAATATTATAACAACTTCTTAAATCAAGTTAGTAAGTCTATATCGGTTGCGGTCGTTAAAAATATGCAAGGAATGTTAACCAAGCGCGACCAAGTTGAGTTTGTGGAAGGTAGACTCTTCTTTTTATTGGATGCAAAATTGATTATATTAAGTTGCTATGTTTCGAAATTTTTTTGTTAAAATATTGATTGAATTTTAATACTAATTAGCGAATTGAAATGTTTTCTGGATTATCAAAGCTATTATAAGCTATGAGTATAAGGATATCTTAAATTATGGCTGAATGAAATAGGTACCTAAGGCTAAGAACGAAGTATAGATACCAATTTGAATTCTAACATGCGTAGGTTGAATTATTTTTACTTTCGTATGATTCAGTATGGTTACACATTTTTTGGAAGTAGGTATTCGTTTATTATTATGGAAAACGTAAGTATCTGTCGCGTCGAGTTTAGTCTAAAAGATGAACCCTATTAAGAATATTATTTAAAAGTTATCATGATAAAATTATGCTCGTCTAACTCAGACCTTTTGTATTTTTTTGTCTTGTATCGACATGTTCTATAAGACGATTGGCTTGGACGAAGTTAAGAGCTTTATGGTAATGCAAACAGTTTAAAACACTACAGTCCGGACGTATTGGTTCAGCACTCTCTTCCATTAGCCTCTACTGACACCTCGCCGGTATTCAGTTAAAAATCTTTTTTGTTTACCACCCGTAGGAAGGTGCCGACGCGACACTCATTCACCACTTGGTACAGTTTACTTAGGCTGCGTTTAAGCGGCTTGGAAAAATCAAAAATCTTTTTTGGTTTTGCTATTTACTATCAGGTTACCCATTGTTATTTTTAATCGATCGAAGATATTTAATTTGACACCTTCTGAACAAAAATTACTTTGTTTACGCTGTATTACATATTGTAGTCATTCATCTTCGCAATTTAGACATTTAAAGTCATTTTGGACACAATAAAAATTACAAGAAATTGATAGTCTTAAATGAAACCCCTATTGTTTATTATTATTTAATTGCCTATCGTGAAGTCCTTATTACTTTTTGTCGTAACGTACACTTTTAAATATTTAGTATGATTAGGCTTATAAAGGTAAGTTCTGAATTGTTGTCGGCAACATTCATACTGGTAAATTGTTACCTATTTGTTAAAATTAAAAATGTACTTTCCTGTTCCTTCTTTTTTGTATTCATTGTATTTACTTGTATAGGTTTCTACATATTTTACAAAATTAATAACAGGGCGGCCTTTTGTAAGGAGTTATCTTATCAGTGGTTTCGCACTAAAGGTTTAGTGATGTGTTCCCACGGTTTTTCCAAAGGTACAGAAAGTATGATTAGTGTGATTTTCATTCAGCAATAAAAGATGATCGAGTTTAGGGTTAACTTCTTAGTATTATCGATAAGGATGTCTTAAAACTATTGGTTTTAGGTTTATAATGTTTGACTCGTACATTAACAATTTAATTAATTTTTAACTACATTAAAAATCATAAAATCAACCAATCTTATGGAAGATTTGCATTAAATAGCATTTATTATCCGTAAGACTGGAATACTTAATAATTATAATAAATGAATAATCTTATGTTTTTTGTATTATTTTCTCTATTTTTAGTTGTTTATTATGACCGAATTCTTTCTATAAGTACTTATTTAAACGTATATGCGAATTATTAGCAGAAATCAAAAGTATTTAATGTCATAAAAACAAATAAAAAACAAATATTTTTGGTAGTTTCTTTATGCTACTTAAAAGATGAATGGTAAGAACAAACATTATAATTTTAATAAGGCTTAGATTTCTTTTGTGAGGCTCTTAACCATTTATTTTGAAGATCGATATTTGATTTTTATAATATATGGTTACATAATCCATATATATAATTCAGTAGGTATCTACCAAATATCACATAAGAACATTAATGAATTACTATAATATAATAAAATACTATTCAACGATTTTTGTAATTTTATAGGTAAGTACATCTAATTTACAGTTTCCTGAAAATTTACTTCCTATTAAGTAAGTCATGAGTATACTGTTGTACAATGTGTTATTGTATTATGTAAAATATATACATACTGTGCCACAGGACTACTTTTATAATATTGCTTTGGGATACTTCCGTTTCTAGGGAAAATTCGCAAAAATCTCATAGTAGGTTTTTCATAATTAACGCTTATGTAAAACAATTATCAATTTAACTCATGAAATTTACTGAAAAACTTCCTCCCAATTCGTTCGGTAGGTTTTACATAGGTGTAATTTTTTAAGGCTTTATTTTGATAGGTACTAAGTGATAAAAATGACACGTAAAAAAATAAACATGGGAAAAACGTGTGATGGTTGTGGTTTTCGGTACGTCAATTTTGAAAACCCATATTAATAATGACTTAGTCGTGACGTCGTATTTATGTTTACACTTTACTCAGTATGATATGTCGAGTCAGTCAGTATGATATGGCTAAGATGTCGCCTTTTGCTACGTTTCTATTTGTATGTGTTGATTTTATAATGTTTTTAATTTGTATTTTAGTAGCAATAAACACTTTTTATTTATTTATTATTTATTTATGTACCAATACCACGAGTTATAGGTATAAATAAAATAAATAAATAAAAAATCTATATACATATAATAAAAACGTAACGAGTCGCTGTCTGTACATGGAAGATATATGAGAAAAAATATTGTAGTTGACCTTCATTAACGCAATAGAACCCAAAACAATTATTTTTTTGAATTTTTGTCTGTTTATTTGTACACGCTAATCTCAGAAACGGCGTATTCTATCTAGATGAGGTTTTCAATTATTTGTTGGGGTAAGCTTCACTTAACATTAAGTGTTTAATTCATGTCAATCGGTTGATAAATAAAAAAGTTATGGCAATTTAAAGTATCACGTTGAACTTGCTGAACGATTGCGCGGGTTAGGAATTTTAAAACATGCTGCAAAGTTCTACGCAGGTGAAGTCGCGGGCACAGCTAGTATAATAATAACTTTAAAAAGGTCGACTTTTTCTGGTTTACTGCGCCTAAACCAAAGTCATTACCATCTTAAAATAATGAATGAAACACGTGAGTTATATGGTGGTGATAACAACATCGGCATAACAAAGCGCCTATAACAAAAGATGAAGGCTGTGCCGTTTCGTAGTGGCGGCGGGTGGAGTCGGGAGCGCCGTGGCAGCCGCTCGCGCTGCAGCCGGCGGGCGCAAGGGATGCAGTCGCTGGTCGGTGGTGCACGGACGCTCGACTATTCCGCCTCCGGTGAGTCCGGCACCCAGATCTCAGTGTCGCACAAATCGCGGCGCGCGGTGGTCGTGCGTCGAGCGCGCGTGAAGTGATGTCTACGAGATGAGGCTGTTGCTGGTGCTACTGTGGTTGGGCGCAGCGGTGGCTTGCGGCCCGGGCCGCGGCTTCACTCGCCGCCACGGACCGCGCCGCATCACCCCTCTAGTATTTAATCAACATGATCCGAACATTAGTGAAAATTCCAAATCCGCCAGTGGCCCTCCCGAGGGTCGCATCACAAGGGACGATGAAAAGTTTAAAGACTTAGTGCCTAACTATAATCCTGATATAGAATTTAGGGATGAGGAAGGCACCGGCGCTGATCGCTTAATGACCCAGGTGAGTTCTTATGATTTAGCTGTTATAATGACTCATTTTAATAAATTTTGCTAAGTCCAGATATTTGGTAATTTCAAATATTAATACTTGTCTATTTATTAAGCAAATGAGTTTCATTTACCATTTGTGAAAAAACATTTTTTATGCTATGACAAGTAATTATGACAAGTGTGATTCCGCTATGATTGTTTTATCATTACAAACTAAGACAATGGGTTATATAAAGGCATCTCTGTTTGAAAACAGCTTCTCAGTGCGCGGGTAGGGTACAATCGCTGGTGTAAATATTAACTGTTGGAACAATAGGGACAAATTGCGGGCGTTACGGTAGCTTCGTAGCCAGTGTTACGATTGTAGCACAGCAATTACGCAGGATTTGACAACAAATATTTTGTCTCGTGTGACTAATTGATGAATGATGAATTCTTTTCAACATTGATGCCAGTTTTGGTGAATATATTGCCGTCGTAAACTTGGTGTCGATGGTATTGAAAGTCATGCGTTGTCATTCACGATGTTTTGTAAAAGCGTAAATAAACTTACGGATACCTTATTGTTGTCCTCTCATTGTAAGGTACATTTTGGTTCGTTCAGCCGATAAAAAATGTAATGCATATTAAAGTGCTCATTTATGGATTTATTAAACAGGGCTCTTAAATTTTGAGTACTCTTAGTGAGATAAATATTGCTTACTTAAAATAAATTAAATAAAGAAAGTAGGTATTAAGTTAATTTAATTTGGTTATCAGTGGATAAATATGTTTAAGAACATAATCTCTTTTATTACACATTTACATAATTAACAATGTAGTAGGTACACAATTAATAGACTAACGATAGTTATTCAAAATGAGTAAAATAAGTGATCATCTGAATCCCAGACTTTTAGCGACGGGATAACTTTTTGCTACGGATACTTTTACTCAGCGCGGCATATCTTTAATATATCTATTTATAGATAACTTTTATAAAATAAAGCAATATAATAATTGTATATGTATAAAAAGTTATTCAATGAAGTCTTTTTACTGTAAAACATTTTAACATTGGTTCCCTACAAGGTTCTCAATTCTTAAAATCTTGTAAGTATATTATGTCGTATCAAGGCTGAAGAAAATTATGTTGATGTAAACATTTCATCCTATGTTGTAAAATGAGCGTTGTTCAGAAAAAGAAAATTAGTAAAAAAATAAATAAAAATAATTAAAGTATAAACGATAATAATAAATACCATTAATTTATCCAAAGCTGGATTGTCTGTACGATACTGTGGTTATAATTCAGATCAATACCGTATTTCAAATTGGATTTCAGTACGGGTTCGCTCTAATGGTATGGTAAACACGACGATGTTATTGACAAACAAACAAAAAGACGTTGACGTTAATACTTGCCGTTTTTCCCGGTACTTATGTAGGTTAAGATCAATTCAAGGCTCTTTATTATAATCGTGCATATAATCGTGAAATGTCATGAAAGGATAAGAAAGAAAATTATGAGATCTAGGTACTTTGTGAAAACTTGACATTTAAAAATCATACACCTTCAGCTCACAAATTAAATTATTTAATTAACTAAAGAATATAAGTAGATATTTCGATAATATATGTATTGAAATAATTAAAAACCTAACGTTTAGTATGTCAACAAATTAGATTTTTGTTCGTAGTAATAAGAAATATTGAAAATGTATCTTTAAGTGTCGCCCAAAGTTTTTTGTTATCCGTGTCAAAACCTCTTGTCCCAAGCAACGCGTGTTCTTTAATCATTAGGACATGTTTAGTGAAGTCGCTTCTATATCGGATGCTTGTTGGCTCCAATGTCGATCAGTTCGCCGGTGTTTGATATCATTCAAATTGATTTAGCGTTTGGTGTTTAGCATTAGCGTTTGTAGTTCTACCGATATACTCAAATATGTTTGTACAAAGATCATTTCCGTGCGACTAACCCAAATCTCTGAATAGTTGACGTTATATTCAAGGATGCCTTTGTTTACTTCGTCATTTGCAAATAATGACTTAAGAGCATGGGTAGTTTGCTTAGCAAATATTTTATTGGCCTAATGTACTTATGCGTGGAATCCAGTTATGCGCCCATAATAATAATCTGTATTGGTACGGACAGTGGGATGCATGTGTGCGTCTGGATGAAGAAAGGCCGACGCGAATCCGCCGACGGTTATGTTATATGTTCGCCGCAGGCAGCACATAGCCCGTGTCGAGCGGAGCAGCCTTGCATTCGTAAAAATGTCCAAACCGGTTCGATGAGCCTCCATTACTTTCTTTCTGCCTCCGCTGTGCCTCCCATTTAACTCGGGCCCACTTTTTATCAGCAATCGGTATCTCCTTCTAATAGTATTATTTATTTCTCATGAATAAGAAGGAATAAGTAAAGTTAATGCGTTGAGATTGGTGCGCTACATGCCACAGGTTTTCAAGATAAAAATATGTATCTATACATACATACGTAAGAATCTGTGAAGTAATAATAATCTAGTTAAAAAGTAATTTATATTAAGTATAATATTAGCTTTAGTCAGGTAAACATTTTGGTTACAATGTAATAAAAAAACAGGATAGTATATAAAATATTTTCGTGTGAGAACACTTTGTTCTTGATTTGTTGGCTAGCTGCGAAACCACAGAATAGTTGCGCAACCACATTGCTGGGGCTTTGTCGATTTCAATTGGAATTACACGTAAGCTTTTATTTAATATTTAACATCCTCACCTGCGAAAAAGCGCTAAGACGAGAAAGGGGATGCGGCGGCCCCGCGGGGGTGAGGGACATAAATATCTCAGTGATTTATGGGCGAGGCGGTCGCGGGATAGGTCAGCATTATTCAATTTCGTATTTGAGGCTCGAGTTACAATGAGCTTTTACTGCGGTGCGCGCACGCAGATAGCGCGTCAATCCCGACCACTCCACAAACTGTTGTTATCGTCTTTTAAATATTTTTTTTTGTAATCTCGAGCGTAACTCATGTTTAATTTATGTTTTATTGTCATTTGTACTTGTGCTTAGTTTATATCCACTCATAACTCTATCCATTTACTGTTAGAGACCTGCATCGAGATACTTAAAATCTAGATACCTTAATCAATGGAACGTTCGTTTTGATAATATTTTTTAAGGCCGCTTCATTATCGATTGTTTATATTGATTTTGTTTTACAGTTTGATACGCTAAAGTGGTTAAATTTGTTAGCTGCAAAGACACCGCCTTTAAATTAGGTAGTTTTCGGCTTATTAGCGCAGGATAAAAAACGGAACGAGAGGCGATCGCTTTGTGAATAATTGACCATAATCAAATTAATCCTCAAATTCTACGGTGGGTTTACAACGTTATAAAATGTAATAAAGAACTTTTAACGGCGTCATCATATTATTGCGTAGTTATCATCATTTTAAAACTGTGTAAACAAAATTGTATCTAATGGCCTAGTTTAGGTACCTGTTAAATTATATTGAAACAAATTTTGGCTAATTAATTAACGATGAACTGAAAACATGTCATTTAAAAGTAAAATGTTTTATTTTTGTATATATAACCAGCAAATGATGAAAGCAATAGTAAGAATTCCTCAGACTTCTTAGATCATCAAACAATTGATTTAACAAAAATTAGTAATTACTCATATTTTTTTGAAGTTATTTGATATTTGATATATGGTGCTTTGGAAAATTATTAGTCTATATACTTAATGTATCTGGTATTGTTGGCAAGCAAGTTCATAGGAAAATTATTACCTATTTGTTAAGGTGTTAATTAGAAAATATTAAGAAGAAGATACATTTTGCTTATAACCGTATCTGTTTAAAACGTTGAAGAATTTTGTTAGTAGGTATAAAAGATTTATTTTAACAGATAACTTACAAAAAATCAACAATAAAGAAGGTACCTTTACCTAAAAATAAAAATTGATTCTAGTGTAGGTAGATGATATAGATGGTAGATTCAAATATTTAAAGAGTCTATAATAAATAGGAGGTCTATCAGGATAATCTAACGTAGATTATAAGAGACATTTGTTTCGGAAATCGCATAACTAAAGAATTTACGAACGATAGTTTATTTGCAAATTTGGTGGTTCTCATCAGTAAGTGTACAAGCCCTTTAAGTTTGCATGTTAATGCTGGGAACACTTGTGCAAATACAAACCAAACTGTACAAGTGATAGGTCTTTGAACTTAGCCTGTGTTTGCGGTTTGTTTTATATAGTTGCTTCTTAAGGTGGCGATAAATTAACGATTTGCATCTCTCCCGCCAACGTAAACAGTCATGATGTATGTACACATGCGAAATATGTCAATATATTTACTGACTAACTTGCAATTGTGTGAAAGTTTAAGTCGTGGGTTTTTACCATATCATTTTTACAGATTTATATCATACTAGCTGTGCCCGCGACTTCGCACGCGTAGAAAAGTGACTTTGGGCAGCATTTTGAAAATGCCTAACCCGCGCCAACAAACGTTCAGCAAGTTCAACGTGATTCTTTAAATTGCCATAACTTTTTTATTTATCAACCGATTGACATGAATTAAAGACTAAATGTTAAGTGAAGCTTGTCCCAATATATCATTGAAAAAGCCCCATCTAAATAGGATAAGTTTCTGAGATTAGCGTGCACAAACAAACAGACAAACAGAGAAAATTTCCAAAACTCATTGTTTTGGGTTCTATTGCGTTAATAAAGGTCTCTTATAATATTTTTTCTCATAATATATCTTCCATGTACAGACAGCGACTCGTTACGTTTTTATTAACAACAGTATTAACTCTATTATATTCTTTAAACTTTTCAATAGATTTACTTGGCTTGGCAATAGGTATATCCATAGAAATACAAACTCAACGCACTGGGGTTAGGTATATATATCGCATAAAAGGTGTTAAACTTTTTTGCAGACCCGGAGAGATCGAGAGAGATATTCCAATTTAAAGTTTGCAAAAATAAATCTCTCGTAAAAATGAATGTTTCTATGTACATTTGTTTTTATTACTCCATCAAATATTTGATGTGGTACAAGTGTCGCTTATCTCTTTCTTATCTGTCAAACCTTAGTCAATGCTAAGGAGGCACGGGCCACGAAACCTACAGATCTTAAAACCTTGACAAATAAAAACATTGTCGGTATAAAAGTTAATTAAACAGTTTTAAAACTATAAGCCTTTGAGTGCAACATTATAATTAGAAACCTACATATTTGTTGTATTTACAATATTTGTCTTAGAAACATACCTAGTTATAAATATTAGATATAGGTACATATAACGTGGTCTTGTTTACGAGCATCTCGTATTAAATGTAAATTCTAATATTCCGTTTACAAATCCGGGGATTTTTGGCTCGTCTGTTTAAATAGGGCACCTAAACATTGTGTGTACCTACTGTGTAATGAATTTTCAATTCGGACATCTTAATTAATTGTTGTAGCTTTACAGCTAGCGTGCTATAAAAATATGATATCAAGTTTTTTTAATTGATAATATCATAAATTTAAAAACGAAGTTCAATGGCCGTGTAAGATTATTCCTATGTTGTTATTACGTTATTTCTACGTTGTTTATATACCTTCATACATTTTAAGATCGAAATTATTTTAGTATGCTTCAATAACAAGAATAAAATTAAAAAAAATAATTTTCTTTATTTGTGCACATGGTTGCAATTCAAAGTCATTCATTTGATTTTCATTATATACATGGGCCTCATTCAGGCCTACGTCCAGCAGTGGGTAGGAATAGGCTGAGATGATGATGATGATATTCATAGATTTTCATAAATTAATTCCATGCATGCATCAATGTTTATTTATTTTATAGCGCTCTCAATTTCGTGTTATTCGTCTATGTCTATTAGTAATTTATAGCCCTCAATGCACACAATCTCTTCCTCGGTTTCGCAAGACGCTTAAGCCGTATGCTTCTGAAATTTTAATAGTAATAACATCTTGTATAAAATTTTTGCTTTATAACGATTTTGCGGTTAATGCGAGCATATGTTTTAGTACAGGATAGTATTTTTTTATCGCTCATGTTTGGATTTTTGTAAATATTAGTTACTTAATTTTTTTGGAATACAAAGTAAAAAAGTAGTGAAATATTATGCAAGCATGTAAAAAGGGACGACAATCTTAAAGACATAAGTGGTCATTATATGTGGTAGAACAGTATTCTGGCGTGTCGATCGGCACTTAAATCGTACACCCAATAAAAGTGCACCACACGAGTATATATACCTGTAATTGGTCGTGCTTGTGGCGTACTCGATTACACTCGCGGCTCAAGCGATCAACATTCAGCGCGGACGCGACTTTTACGATTCTCATTGGTCCTGATTTAATGATGTGTGACGGTTCGATACGAAGAACAATGAGCTTGTAATTGGATTTTTACAATCTCGAAAATTCACCAGCGCTTTACATGAACTTTATGTTTCTAAATAAATAAACAGTAGAAATGTTCGTTTTGATTTATAATCAATACAATAAGCTTAATGTGAAAATTAAAATGGACAATTTTTTTTCTGCTGAATGATGGAAGACAGTGCCGATGGCCAAGCGCAGGCGCCGCGGGACACCTCCGTCACCCGCACGGTGCCACCCTCACCTTTATTTATACTTATTTACCTTCCCTTCATTCAACGAAGGGCCGCCCTTTCGGCCCTTTTTGTCGCCCCGGTACTAATATTGTGAAAGACGCTGCGGTTTTGAGTGAATTTATTTTGCCACAATTTGAAGGCACAGCCCCGATGCCGCTCAAGAAAAAAAAATGAAAAGAGGCTGAATTAAATTGAATGTGACCATAAATCAAGATACTTCGTTACGTTGGGAAACAGATTTTGTCTATAACCAGTTAGTACCTAAGCACGTGTTAGCGTGTAAGTACGGATGCCTAAAATATTTCAAATAGTTTTTGTTTTATCATTTGCTACAAGCCGTAACGTGCGCTTAGGTATAAGCTTACCTAGGTATCTACCTAACTTATATCCATTGAGTAAAATTTATTAATAATTAAATATTGATTTATAGCTGATAACTTGTTAAATCCATTGAAGTGCATCGAGTAGTCGAGAAAACAATGCAAAGATAAATCGCTACAAATCGTGCAAGCTAAAGATCAAATCTTCACCCCATTTGAACATTGTGACACTACGACGTCCGTGCGCATCAGTTATCATGATAAATGACGTATTTATTTATCCGACGATCCTAAATAGCTATGGTAATATTGGCCGTACAACAGCACAAAAGGTAACAAAACACAAAAGTTGAAAAAGGTAAACCGCGCTATTTACAAAGTGGCTAGCGAGGACCACACAGCCACAATCGAGCCGCGCGTGCGACTCCGCCGCTCCACAATAAAAAAATTTAACATCAAATCTTTTTTGGTTATAGATCTCGCATTTTGGTGGTGTGATTTGTGACGTTCGGAAATGTTAATGACATATCCGTTCAGGATCGTTTACAGTTATTCACATGTTTGATGAAACCTCATCAAACGAGTAAAGTCAATTGTATGATGACGCTGATGGGTTGTTTATCGATTTCTCGATTGTTCGATTCCTTGAAATAATACAAAAGACATGTCGTGACGTATGCAAAAACAATCTATGTATAGATTTCAAAGCGCGGATTCCTGTAAAAACCCAGTGTTATGGTAAGTACAGCCGTGGCCGATGTTTACGCGACCGAGCCGCGTGTTGATAGATGTAGAACAGATTCAGTGTTTGACACGGTACTTCTCTCGTAGCTTCTACTTCTCGGATTAAATCGATTTCAATTTGATACTTAAATCGTAATAATATGCTGTTTTATTTCAAATTTGTTCATTATTAAACTTATGGTAGCATAAAAGGCTTAATACCATGATACATAGTTGTTACATCGTAATGCCACTTTCCTCTTATGCATTTGTCACTATCTCGTTTTAGGGGAAGAAAAATTATCATATATAAATGCTTAAGAACTCA
>JADANM010002527.1:6589127-6604463 GCA_026213755.1 Eurema hecabe
TATCTTTCATACAAGCAAGTGATAGCACGGTAATCATTGCTATTAGACAATCATTTCGCACCGTTAAATTTATCATCTGCGAATATATTAATTACAAGGTAATATGACGCACGAACCGTATTTGGCCATATTTAAACAATTTAAATACAAGTAATTAAAATCACCTCATTATTTTAATTACGTTGAAGAAGAAACATTTTAGTTGGTATGTTTATTTAACTAGGTACTTTTTTAATATAGGTACAGGTGTATGATAAATAGTGCTAGCGAAAAATTATAAACAGAAAAGATGCCAGCATAAAATAATAGATCGATAGGCCTGCAAAATTAGCAACTTGAATAATTTATAAACTTATGCAACGATTCGTGCACCTAATGGCATCGTTTGATTGTGGTGTATCTTTTGATCAAATCCACAATAGTATGCTAGTGACTGCGTATTCGTAATAATAAACAAGTAGGGGTGTATCTACTAGAAAAGTATATATTACCTCATAGAAAAATGCTAATACTGTAAGACCGTCGGTATGCGTGACGGCTTCTTTTACGGATTTATATTCTTCTTTAAAGAAAACCATATGTAGTTCCATTGGAAAACTGAAATGCAAAATACATTAACATTACAAGTATAAGAATGGGGCCTTTTGAAAGAAAAACCATAAAAGAAATTTATAAATTTAAAGCAAACCTTCTATGGTTTATTTTATCCTCCGACCCAAAAGTGTCATTATCGCCCCAATGAAAGTGCATTTGACTAAAGACATAATTGCCCTCTAGTGGTCCCCCGCTCACTCTAGGATGCGGCTCATTTTCTACTTCTATTAATACTGTTGAAATAAAATCAATATAAACACGAAACGTCAACACAAAAAGTCTGTATATACAATAATATACTCAAATACGGTATACACAATACAATTTTTGTACACATTAATATAAACAGTCATTAAAACTACAAACAACCAATAAAGTGTAAAAGAATAGTTGAAATCAACTAGTAAGACGACAAAGTAATTTTGAGTGTAAATAAACATTCGTCTTTATTCCATAACTAATGAGGGTCTTACCACGCCACCGTATCCGGCTTGAGGCAATGCGATTCAAAAGTTGGTTAGCGCAAATATTAATCTCAACAAAAAATTTACTTGTGTAACTGGATACCTAATACTTTGTATGTATTATACATTATACGCGACTTCACAGACTACTTGGAATGATATTTAAATTTTAAAATACACAGTTGAATGGTATAAACTTAAGTTATAGTTATTAACCTTGTCGATTTCTATTTTTTATTTATTAAACTTATTCTAGTATAGACTATTAATCGATTATCAAGATCATTGTATGTAATTATCTATAAATTCTATTATCATTATTGACCTGGTTACCATTTTATTATTGTGATTTGCAATTGTAATTTTCCAATGATTTACCTGTATGTCCATTATTAGTGACATGTACGTTATCTATTGGGTCGTCGAAACCAATGAATACAATGTCAGGGAGCGCCACTTGCTTCACTCTGAGCACATTTATGTTAATAGGACTTTGATGCTTCCCTCTGCATTCTTGAAATTTATCTCCCCAAAACGTTGGACCTGTTGTGAAAATAACCATTTATATGAGGCGCTGTTTTGTTTAATTTATATATTATAATATGTTAGAATCAGACACATAAGAGAAACTTCAAGTGCTAGTTTGTTTGTTCCAAATTAAAAAAATTAAGTCTCTTTTGAGATTAATTTTAAAACTAAATTGCTTTATTTACCGATGATGCCGTCGTATCCGAAGTCTTCAGAACGGGCTGGTAGCGGCACTGAAACGTAAATCATTAAGTTTTATTATTCTTGTCCTTCACTATAACAATAACATAACAATGTTGTTCATTAAGTTCATTACAATTTATAGTAAATGGGTCCACGTACGACGAAATTATTGTACAACAATAATTTCACTTTTGTCAATGACTAAATTAAAATTTGTGGAACATTATATTTCGTCTTAAAAAAAATGGGTTACATTTGCTTGAAACTATTTCAATTATTTTGTAGAAAATGTCCATCTACTTTTATTAAACACACTTGTTTACAAGTGTTGAAATTAACATAGAAATTTTAAATAGTTTAACCAGCAACCCACTCCAGAGGTGAAAATCTCCAACAGTGTAGGTATTCGTCGACGATCACTTTCAATCAGGTGGCGTGCCAGTTTATTTGCTCTCTATATTAAAAAAATTAACTTGTTTTAAACTTTTAACTCGCTAACATATTCTTTTATACCTATAAGTACTTGTTTATATGTTAAAAAACTGTTTTAACTTTAATTATGCATGTTTGGTTCTTAACAAAATTACATATTAGATTTTTGCACCATTCACATGTTTAAAACATAGGCATTAGATAGTTTACAGGTATCCTAAGATCAATATCGGTAATGTGGGAACAAATTATTCTTACATAAGCAACTAGCATCTAGATAAGAATATGACCTTGCAAAATAATCCCACCATATTGTTTATATACAAGTCCTACAAATCCTAAAACAACAGAAATATTTCTGAACACTGTATTCCATTGTATTCAGAATCACAACGGAACGGTTTCATTAAAAGATTGTATCTATGACCAGCCTGAAAACGTTTCTATTATATCTATCCACATTCACTACACGTAGATGTAGGTACTCGTTTGCTAACGGCAAAGTGTTACAGTTAATTATAAAATCAAATAGCTTTTATAATCTAAAGACTGTATAGTATTAAATTGCTTAGCTTAAATCCACTAGCAGATAATCTAGTAGTTCTAGGTATATTACCTATCATACTTTGAGAACTGAATCTAAACAATATTTCCAATATTATCATACTTGCTTAAAATGTTTTATGAAATATTAATATTTAAATTTACTCATCATTTTTATGGTAATATGAGAATCATGCTCAAGTTAACGTAAGTATGTTTTTTATAAAAATAATGTATAACCTATTATCTAATGAATAATGATGATAATTGTCTATGTTGGAAATTGCTGTAATAAGCTTTTTATTCACACGTTTTTGATGGTTACTTGTTACTGATTACACTATCTATTAACCTGAATGACATGAGACATCGCTGTGATGAAATTTATTAAGAAATAAAACATACAGCCTGCTACAGCTCACGCGAAAATATAGTTACCTTTTTAAATGTGTTTTATTAATTAAACTTGTTGAACTAATTAATTTAATTTCAAAACATAATTCAATTTCTAATATGTGACTAACGGCCAAATACTCATACGCAAATTAAATTTAAGCACGCCTTAAGACTCGTTATTTTGTCAGAATTGTATGGCGGACTGTCATATCGGACCGGTATAAGATGTACTTAAATTTAAGTTGCGTTTCAGTATTCCGGCGTGAGTTTGTAAAGTTGACTAATTTTAGTTTTTGTGTGTTTAATTTGTACACAAATTTTAATACATTTTATAATGGTACATTTCTATTATATATTTTTACTAAACATGTAACATTGTTATTTGCTACATAGCAACGCTTGAAGCATTTACCCCCTTTGGATTGTTGTTAAATACCTGTTATTCTAATAATAAATACAGTCTCTTTTATAAAAAACTTTTAATTCTATTCTTGATGTCCGAATTTGTACTATTTCGAAATCACATGATAATAATAACTCGCCTTGAAAATTACAGTGTCTCTCACCTAGCCTCGGCGGCTCAAGGTGTTATAAATTTACGTTTTCTATTGCTCATTGTAGGCCTATTGTGTATTAGCATGGTATTAATTACCATGATACCAAGTTCCTACGGCCGAAACCTTTTACGACTAAATCATTAATTTTAAATCTCAGCCATGTCATTTGTCGTCCGAACAGATTCAATTTAGATGGATGTTTACAATTACCTAAATCTTATTATGGCATGATCTGTTGTGACATTTGCCAAACATCTCAAAGAGATGAATAATAATATCTTGGCATAGTAAAAGTGCTTCTAAACACGTGCTAGGAAAAATAAATTAGACATCTAATTAAAACATACTTCCGTAATATATCTATAATATATATAATTATCTACATTGTACATATGTTTAATTTTATATTATAGCGGGCAAGTGCTTTCGCCTGATGGCCACGATTATGCCTTGTCCGCCTTTTAAAAAGGGAATAAGGAATATGGTAAAGGAAGGTGGGAAGAGAAAAATTAATCTCCGGTGCTCCCACTTATCGAACGCTCTGTCTCTGAGAAGATACCATTACCTTGATGCCGTTTTTTCTATGGGAGGGTACATATCGTACTTTTCACCAAAGTTAATTTTAAGGATTGCATGTTTACTAAGAATTTTTAGAAAAGAGCTATCAAGATATTGGGAAATTGCTAACATAACGTAATTCAATGAGGTATAAGCATCGGATAAAAACATATTTCTTTACCGTAGTTAATTTGAGAATGAGGAGACAATTTAAACTACAATAATTGTTTAACATTACATTGTGAAAATTTAGTGGGTGTACGAAGGTCTTACATTGTTTCTTCCTAATTTGACCCCAAAAATATTGATACGAGGTGAGGGACACAACTATGTATAAATTTTTGATTTTACAAGAACTTTACAGTAGATGTTGTGTTCCGAGTAACGATTTACATTTAGTATACCTACTACAGAAAAGTTGCATAGACCTACCGTCGCGGTGGTAGTAGTAATTCGAATAGGTACATATATTTTTTTATAAACAAGTATTCATTATTCTTAAAGCAATAAGATATTTAAAAATAAAAACAAACTATGTTTTGTATTGTCTTTGTTCAAGTGTAACCAAACTACAGTACCTGCTTGAAATCCATTATTAAAATTGCCGAAATATTTCAACAAAGAATTATAAATCATTGTAATATCTCATGGATAGTTGCAAAATTCTTGCAAAACTACGATGGTCACGGACACTTATAGGAAAGTATTGTCACGATATTTCAATAAGACAATTTTGTGAAAACAAAGCTGTCGTGACGCTTGAAAACCATCGACGATAAATAAATAAAGTAGAAAGAATTGCTTTGTTACTATACAATGCTATATTATAATATCGTTTATGATAATTTAAAAATATCCTTCGCTAATTATAACACTTCGCTGGTAATGAATGAATTATTTTTCTTTTATTGTATTTTTCTTAATAAGCTTAACCTTATAAATTATATTAAATGCAAGAGACATCGATTAACTGTTACACGATAGAAGTGCAAATAATCTTCTGGAAATAATAAGTGAGTCACATTAAAACCAAGAAATGTGAATCCAATTGTTTATTTTTCGAAGCAATCAGGAATCATCCTTATGAATTTAGTTGAAAAAGACAAAAAAAATGTTTTAAAATTCAGATTTCTTAATTACAAATAGATTACAAATAAATGCAATTTCTTTATAATGGTCACAATTTGGTATTGCGCCCACTACGGCTCAATAACTAAACTAATTTAAAGTTTAAATTTAGTTAACAAAAAAAATGTTGAATCTATTCTCAATATTTACAAAACCTACCTGATGCCATACTAGCGTCAACTCATTTTAATAGCAAAAATATAAATTTTGCAAATGTAAAACATATCGTGCTGTATTTATAATAATAATCCCAGGACCTTGACATGTCCGAAGGTTTCCTATTAATTAATTATGTATACCACGTGAATAAATTCGAACAACAACAACAAGAGGTCAAAAAACTCCCAAGTGTGGGTAGGTATAAGTGAAGAAAGAAGATTTTTTACTATTACAAAAATACAAAGGTATTTATTTACATTATGATGGTTCTTCGTTACCTTTTAACTTTTCCAAACTAGTGGTAAAATAACACATAAACTTGCTAAATTGACTATACAAGTATTAAGTCACGCCTTAAAACTTTAGTAACCATAGAAAGTCTGCAAGCCTCACGTTGGAGCATAATGGCCTGTAATCTAGATTTCACTTAGATACGTAGGCTGTGTCTGTATAAAAGCATAATCCTAAGATGTTTATGTAATCGATGTGTTGATCTGGGTTATATTTTTAAAGAAAATATTCTATAAAACTTTGAATACTTTCATTACAAGTACGCAGATATTAAATGGCTTTCTATTCAAGTTCAAATCACAAACCTTTGATCTCATTCATTAAATTAACAATAAAATTAATTTTATGATGCATTTACTAGTAATGCGTCTACTACAAGACGAAATGTTAATGTTTATTGCAACTGTGCATACTTGTCTTGATTATTTGGTTTCATTCCAAATGGCTTATGATATGGATGTAAATTGGAATGTTCTTGTTCTTTTATTATATAAATACTTAGGTTTGTTGTCATTTTAGAATTGTGCAACAAAGGAATATTGTCAATCAATAAGTCTTAAGTTCCATATTCACATTATGATTAACGCGATTAATGATATATGGGACAGTGTAATTATAAGTTCCCTCTCTTTCTGCTCTCTGCTTCTGCTAACTCAGCCTGTAAAGATTATATGTTTAATATAATAAAAATATATTTTATATAATAAAAAAATCGGCATACGGAAGCATATGAAGCTTTGTATTTACAATTAAGTAGGTATATCAATGCTATAAACATTTTATTTTGATATTACTATCCGATTAAATGTAATACGAGAACTATTCGCTATTGTGGCATGAAAAAAATTATCTATAACTCCTAAGTATAATTACAAATTGTTGAAGTCGTCAAGCGGATCGAGTACCTACTACGTAATAGCACAACAAAAAGTTACTATGTTCTCGCTAATTAGAAAGGAGATTAATTTAAATTGTTCATGAGCACCTATTGAAATAACGACATTATCCTTATATATTATTAGGCAATTAATGTCAAGAGCCCTCAATGAATAGCGGCAGTTCTTTGTAAAGTGATAAAAGGCTGACTAAGGATGATTAATTAATTATTAAGGAGCTTATTGTATGAATAGGTAAATACGAATGTATATATCCTTTGTACACGTTAACGCACATAGGGAACACGTGATAGACGCTCTTACCTTGTAAAATACCTAAAAAGTACGACAGAACAGTCGTTCCTCGTTACGTTAGCTTTTTGCGTTGAATGCACAACGCCAAGCGTTGCGTTAAAAGAGGAAAGAATTTGATACAAAACGGAATAAACGTGGATGGATATGGAAAAGTGGACCTCCAGTGTACCCAATTATCGAACGTAACTCTATGATAACTCTAGTGAGATGCCATTACTTAACGCTTTTCTGTGGGTGTATGCGTACCTACCATCCCGGGCGATGGAGGGCGAGCGAGGCTAACACTTGCCTAATCATACTATAGGTCCCTACAAAATTAAATAACAACATAAAAAAATATGCAGAGTATAATATTATCTATCTATCCTAGATATATGGATAGATAGATAATATTATATGTATGAGCTGAGGATGTAACTATTCGTACGATATATGTTGTTCTTTAACGTAAACATTTCTGAACATTTTTGCAAAAAAATATTTTATGATACGCGAAAAATTAAAAAAACGCAAATAGACGCTTAAATGGTAACAATGGAAAATAAGGCACAGTAATAACTAATAACACAGCTATTAATTGAACAAGAAATAATATATTAATATCGGAGGCATTAATGTTATGTTTAATTTTACGCTGCATGTGCAATATCGTGAACTGGTATTATATAAACAACAAACTACGTACTAGTAATTGGAACAATTTTAATTCAGTAAGTGGATAGGTATTTACCAGAAATAAATACTTTTGTTGCAATGACTTTTTGTCGGAGAACTGAGTTTAAACGCAATCTAAATTCGAATTTTCTATAATTACTTTAAATTTTTTAAAACGTGATTTTGTGAACCTAAAAAAAATATTATAATTTGAAGCATTAAAGGCAACTCATATATTATATAACATTACACGATTCATGTTTAAGACTGTAAGTATGGCAATGCCTCATAGTATCAAATCACTATGTACCTATTTGTTGATATATAAAACTACTTTTTAAATATAGGTGTATCTGTCAAAATACCTCATTTGATGCACAGTACGAAGCCGCGATCATTGTTTGAATATAGGTACATAAAACATTTTCAGTCGGTGCGGAATTGTTTCAGCTCTCTAATAGGTGCATTTAAGTGCATACAAATCGATTTTCAGGGAAAACATAATTGCTTTTATGATTATTAATTCACATAATTAGTTTATAATTGTTGTTAAGCTGCTAAATTGCTAAAAATACCGAACACAGCCACATTAGAATTTTATACCTGATAAATACAAAGGTAATTAAAAATTACATTTTTTGATGGTTCCTTTCTGAGATAATAATTATATTAATGTTGCAAAAAGCGTATCTACCTAGTAAAAAGAATGAATTTGCTCACACTAAGATATTATGATATTCATACAAAACAATATAGATGGTAGGTGCTTATTTTAAAATCTTTAGACCGAGACATTATAATTGTTTTATTTTAATTGTTTTCTTTGATTTCATAGTAGCTATACAAGCTAGGCAGGAGCTCTTTACAAAATGTAATTTTAATAAAATAATAAAAGTATTTTCGAAATGTAATTTACAACAAAATATTTGAAAATCTTAAGTATCGATATAAAAAACACTACACTGTTTATCATTTATTTATTTATTTATTTTATATACACTGAGAGTCTTACACAATAGAAATATACAGGTAAAATTACATTAAACTACTTATATTAACATGTGCTGCTCTTAATTGTGTATACAACTTTAGTGTGTGAGTGTGTTACAAATTACAATATACGTCATACTACATTTAAAAGAGTTAACTATTTCTATTCTGAATAACTTGAATATAATGCTTAAAGCTTTCCTAATTAGTACTTTATCTAGTCTCTACCTATAGATAAATCTAAAAATCTAAAAAGTGCTCATTGGAAAGCTATACGCACATAATTATACCTAAGACTTGTCTATCCGTCTTTTCAATATTTTTTTGTCAACGCTTCTGAAATGGTTCAAGCTAACTAAAAACCGGCTATGAGCTATTAAATTAACCTAGGTATCCCGAACTTCTCACGATGGCGAAAATAACGCGGAAAGAGATTTTACATTTGTGCTAACTGTCCGCGTCGGAACGGGCCGTTAGTCTTTAATTTATATCTAAATTCTAAACCTAAACATGGCGGAAATTGGTTAACAAAATTAGTAACACTCAAATTACAAGGGCTTAGAGTATAGTTACGTCTGTATTTTTTACTTGCAAACCATACGAAAATTATTAAAGACCTACCTGTCTTTAATACGGCACTGAAAACTTTAATAATTCCAAAATTTGAGAAAACATTAAAACTTAAAGGCAAATAAACTCACATCTTAAGTACACTACTTAACTCGTTAGCAAAATCTGAGTCATTTCAATAGATATTAAATAAATTAAAATATACAAATATATTTTATAATATTTAATAATATCATTACCTATATATAAAGTAGTGTAACTACTAAATGACGGATTAAAATAAATCGCAGACGGATTCGATGAAAACAGCAAGTAAACACCATCCAGAATTCCACAGACCATAAAATTGACATTGTACTAGATATTATGCTAGATAATTGGGAAAACTTCACCTGTTTATTACTTTTATTGCATTTATAAATTCAGTCAACTGTTTAATTTTCTTAGTCAAAAAATTACCGCAATAATAAATTCATAATACACATACCTATTGCTGCCATTACGAATAAAGCACCTACTGCTAAATCCATGATTCACGCACCGCTAAACCAAATCAAAAAGAAGTCATACAAAGTTATTATTTTTTATTCACATGTTCATTTAATGGATACCAAAATCACAATCGGAAACGCGCATTGTAATGTAATGTGACCAGCCGCGACTGCCAACTATGAGACGACTGTGCAGCGCCACAGCAGATACTCTGGTTTATACGTATTTTGTACACCCTGCCACGACAATACCATGAAAGGGCGACGCCGACAGGTGATTACGACACTCACTTTTCCCAAGTCCTAACTAGCACTTTACCAAACCTATATATAATTCAAATTATAAGTCTTTGTTCTTATTTCGATTGCACATTGCATATAAAAATTAGCTAAATAAGATTTTAAATATCCATCCAAACTCATATTTCTTCGCTAATTGTGGTATAATTATTAAGATTTATAAATTATACTTTTATTACCAATTTTAAATTTGGCAACCCAGGTGAAATTGGCTGGGTTGAACAAAAACAGCAGCTTCCTTTTCTCAATATGAAGAAGGAACAGTATGTATGTATGTTCAAGTGTAGCGCCAAAACTATAAAACCAACTTGAATGAATGCGATGTGAATTTCATATTTGTAGCCCGACTGACTGGCTAGTTAGGTTTTTTATATTCTTGTTCGGAATTTAGCTATGAAGTATGATTACAAAAACATACTCGATACAATAAATCATCACACTGTCACGATGTAGACAAAAAGTCATACACCTAAATAAAATTCGTAATATCGCCATAGGACAAAATATCCTTTATCAATTCAAAAATTGTGTAGGTAGATACTTTTTTGAGAATCTTTAAGTCATTATTTAATAGATCGAAATAGAACGTGCTTATGAATAATAATTTAAATAATAAAGCATTGTACCAATATACTAGGAAATTTTATTACAGTATTATTTATCCCTTCATAGCTGAACAGTATATAGTCATAATAATGTATAAATAATTAGATACAACTTAATTCATTGTTTCAAGTAATTCCATTATTTTTGCAATAGACTTCAAAATGTAAGAATGAACGTCGAGATGCTAATTGAGCAAGTAATAACTTTTAATTGTTCGTTGTATTTTACCTGTTGGGATAACAATTCCTTATTAATCATTTTTCAATGAGATGTGAGCTTGTTAATGATTAATATATTCGGAATGTCATCATCAAAGTTTGGTTTTAAACGTTTATTAATAAGTTAAATAATAAATCTTATAATTAATATTTCATTATTATTTATCAAGGCGGGACAAAAACCTTACTCACATTGAAAAACACCAATGTGACCAAATTGTGACCCATAACTAATATTATCTATAACTCCAATCGTATCCTCGTAAAGTGAGGAGTAATATTATTACGGAACGTACGGGCTACTCATTTGTGGTTCGCGTGGATCATAAACGTAATTTTTCCTTATAATAAAGTTCTATACATACAGGAGGAATCTTTAGGTAAATAAGAATACCTACGCAGCTCAATATGGTAGGGCATTTTATTGATTTACTTATTAGGTTCGTTATTTTTAAAACCAATACTAATAAGTTTATGCTATAAAAACATCTTTAGATAGTGAGTAAAATCAATCGATTGGTAGTTTATTAAAATCAGACGAATGGCTTGATAAGGAAATCATATTCACGTCACGTAAATTCTTGAAACAAACATTTTGAGAAATCTTGTTATCTTAAAAGAGCAAGGTTGATATTATAATAAAACGACATAGTGGACTTCACACATTTATTGTATTTTTGTCTAATAAAAATACTATATAATTATAACTATCATAAAGGATATCTACACCAATTGACAGTCTTTCTGGTTGTACACATCCGCCAAAGCACAACATTTTAGTAATGTTTCCGTGCACTTATATAGAAAATATTCTTTATGAACAAGACTCTTTAAATTCCTAATTTACAGCCCTATTACTAATATAAAAAAATCGCCAAACTATACACCATTCAATGGAGTTATGTATTGCACTATTGAAACAAAACATTTTCAGCGTTTCAGTAGACACATTTTAAAAATAATTACTGTCATTTTAGAATTTTTAAATTCTCTTTATTGTGCAGCAGTATTAAGTACTAAATCGATTTAGGCACGAATTTTTAACAAGATTTTTACTTAATTATTCTTTAAACATCAATATTAATTTAATAAATCTACAATAGATACACTTCAGATATTCTTACATATTACAATCTTAAGTTAAATTCAATCAATATACACATTATGTACTCGTAGTTAATATAGGCGATAATAGATGTCGGAAACACTATTGCTGTGTAAAATCTCCACAACAACATACGCATACCACACAACACTGACAGAAATATTGGATTTCATTTACAGTATATAAGTATATCTGCATATTAGTTTTATGTACATAATGAAACTAAATATTTAGCTAAATTAATTACAACTCATATTTCGTAACAATTAACTTTTCCATGAAATGAACAGAGCAGAACAGAATAAGCGACACAAAGAATTCTCTTGTTGCTCTTCTATAGAAGTCCTAATATGTCAATTTAGATAAAAACAAGTTTAGCCTTCTCTGTTTTTGCTAGACAGAGATTACAGATTTACGCAATAGTTATTCTTCAATGGGGTTTTAAGCCTCATGTGACTTCAATATTAATATAAAATAGTTAGAAATTTTTAGTGTTAAATCACAATAAAATATCTTCGTGATTTGATTATGGAAATATAGATCATAGTTTTTTATATAGACCTTGTTAATATTACTCCAAATTTATTGTTTCCATTTTACAATACCACACATCATATCACTTACATAAAATTTGTTGAATATTGGCACATGCAAGCCGAAATAATAATCACTTCTTATGCTATTTCTGTAATAGAAGAAGTATAACTTAGCATTATTTATTATGTATGCACTATAAAGACCTCACAGTCCTGTTACACTGCTATAATAGTTTTTAAACATAAATTTTACTATAATATGCAATTGCACCAGAACATTGATTTTAAATGTTATCATTTTTAATTCACAATCTTTGTTATATTGAAATTCAAAGCGCAGTAAATTTCAGTACCAATAACCCTCAAATTGACAGACGCTTAACAATGTGACGAACTACAGTCCTACACAAGCACACATACATAGTATGTAAATAACTATATACAGAATATTACAGTACATCATTCACGAAGCATTCTGCTTTGTCCATTGCCGTATCATGCTTTTAGTTGACAAATTAGAAATGCACAAGTTAAATTCTCTTTCTACTAATTACATATCTACAATATTTGAGCGTTGGAAACCTCCGCCGACGTGTGTACAATACCACATATTATGATTCATTCATTCAAAAATTGATGTTTCAGAAATAATGTATATTTGAAAATCGATTGAGGTTACTATCTTGCATACAAAAGTAAATATTCTAAGATATTAACAGTTTAATTTTCGTTTCTATTATTTGTGTTTGGTAACTATAATATTAATAAGTTTATGAAATTGCTACATATGTGTTGTTTGAAACAAATCGAAGACGGCGTGACAAAACATAAAATTTTAGACATTATGTTAAATACACTAGACTATTATACATGTTGCAATGTAATGCTTAAATAAAGGATCAATAATCAGTACACAATATAAATAAAGTAAAACAAATGTTTTGTGCGCTTCAATATGTTGTTGTAAACTGTTAAATAACCATGAGTCATGACATTATATATACTTTTTTAAGATAAACATTTTTATTTGAACTTGGATTTAATATTTCGTTTACTTACTTTATGTCAGACTTACTGCCGAAGCCTCATATGCAAATTAAAAAGACTCGTAATTTCGACAGAATTGTATGGCAAACTGTCAGATCGGACCGGTTTAAGTTGTACCTGTAATACTGAGTTAAAAAAACTGACTATAAACATTTTAACTATCACACAAATGTACTTATAATGAGATACTGGATTTAATGTATTTTTTTTTTAATATTTAATTTCAAATATGTTTAACATTTAAAACATGGATACATTTCCATTATATTAACTTGATTTTATTTTCTATTACAAATATATTTAAATTAAAATACTAAACTTGATACTTTAATTAAAATAGAATTTTGAGGCAGTACCTACTAATATTTGAATGTTCATCAGTTATCAAACAGTTTACAAGTTTTTAACAAAAAACCACCATGCCTATTGCCTACTATGTTAAGGTAACTGTCGAATTGAGTACAAAAAGTATTTTGATATGTTTCAGCTTTAGTGACATGACGAACTGCGTGAAGCCCCATGATTTTTTACACATCATGTAATTAAAATAACTTCATGTAACTTTTGATATTTCACTATACACCATGTCACAAAAATATTTATTTTACAGCTTATTCACACAATTATAAATATATTCATTTGTACATTACATAAGAAATGTTATTATTTACAAGTAAAACAATCCAATACTAGTTTGTTTCTCTATTCACAATGATTACAAATCCATTATATTGAGTAGCTATTTTTGTAGGGCTGTATAACTTATAAGTATCTAAAACTATGAAATGAATTCATTTACGTGTGACGGTAACGCGCCATTTTACGTATTATTCTAGAAACGAATGGTATTTATTTACGTTAAAAGCAATTTCTTAACTTAACAATATAAGTTGTAGAGAATTCAAGGCCAGTGTCTTAACATAAGTATAATAGTGTCAGAAATAATTATACACCTTTCTTAATTGGTTATTTTAGATACATACAATGATATTATACAATAGATATGTTATAAGCGCAAAATTTTGAAGACGCAAAAACATCCTAATAAGGTGAAACGACCTTTAAGTGATTTGTTGCCGGTGCTTTCACGCGCAACTGACGAAACTAAATATCTCCTCTATTCTTGTTGGTTTTATCATTTATCTCTTTTCCATTGTTTTCTTGTATGCATGCTGAGAAACACTTTTTTAGGTTAATTTATTGGTAACATATCTATTAATTATAATATCATTGGATACACATATTAGATAAAAGTAAAATAACCTAATGAATTTAACTAAATGTATACACATATATTATATGTGAAAAAAATGCAAATTATTTACTTCTTTATTCAAATAAAACTTCTTTTAATTTCGCCTTTAACGAATATTCAGAGGCAAATAGAAATTAAGCACTTCTATCTCAAATAATTGTTTTAGTTGAAAAGATATTGTACTGCCAATCTGTCAAACGAAGTTGAGATGCACTTAAAATTAAAATAAAATGAACTTTTTATTAGCTATTAGTCAGGTCAGGTTAAATCGTTAATTAAATTTCTAAAATAAGTATGTGTTCAACAAATTCGTCGAAATACAAATGGTTTTTTTTCAAAATTCAAAGTCTGAATGTATTATACAAACTTGTAGTTTTGTGTTAAATAGTTTATTATTGCACTGATTAATATAAAAAAGCTACACTATTGTTTTTATAATTTAATTACAGGTAATTTTTATTTGTTATCTGACATTTATTGTTTTATAATATGTAGTTTTAAATATTGCATGTGTAACATCAAAGTTGTATTTCAACAACTG
>JADANM010002527.1:6637464-6647890 GCA_026213755.1 Eurema hecabe
GTCGACTATTTAAGTACATTATTTTTGTAGTTGGACTGTACCTAATACACTGGAATTTAAATAAAAGCTATTAGAAATGAAACATTTAGAAAATATGCAACTTGTTTGTAACATTCACATATAAGCCTAGTTGTAGACGAGTTTTCTTAGCAAGAAAGTAGGCCAACTGGATCCAATTTCTCTATGTAACTCTGCATCAGACAAACTAACAGCCTTTTAAATTCTCAACCGAAACATTATGACAAAACTATTGGCGTTGATTACGAAATTGCTAATTCATTAATATTGTAGAATAGTTTCTTAACAACAGTCAATATAAATCATGATTTGATATGCTAATGGATGAAATACAACACATTAGTATCAGATACGTTACAATGGGTTGACCTTGTGTCATATATCGAAATAGTTTAAAGTTGGATAATTTCATCAGATACATAAGCACGCTACGCTAATCTGCATTTGCATACTACGACGCGACGTGTAGAGGCAGCACCGAGCACGTATGGCGTAGCTCCGTAACGCAGCTCACACAGATAGCTTCACACTATAATCGCTTGATGAACTTTGTGTTTATAAATATTTATTACTGCATAGTACATAATCAACACGCAATCCGAAATAGAGGTTGTATAATTTATTATACTTTGATACTACTACGGAGATATGCATGTTGTAAGAGTAATATTCACAGCTACATTGTTTTTATGGTCTTGAATAATTGTGAATTATTTCCAACGATAAAAAGAGCTGGAAACTGGTGTATCCTGTTACAATAATTAACAGGTAGCGTAACACGCCCAATCGCGTGATAGGTGTGTTAACATTTGCCTATCAGATATTTTTTGCACGATGAAAGAAAATGCATATACTTAAACTAAGCTTCAAAATAATCGAGTAGAATATAAATAAGGAGGGCGTGAAGTATACTGAATAGTTAAACAATCCTCAGTTTAATCGCCGTCATATGCAATAAATAACAGCAATCGCACTATTAATATCATATTTAAAGCGAAACAACTTTACATGTACTCCTTTTTAAACTGCATCCATAAAAAATGAATTTCAAAAGCAATTTTTACATTTACACAACATTGTATGCGAAGAGCAATGACCAGCAGTGTTGTAAGTAGATAAGTAATTGTATGAACCTATTAAAGTTTGTGTTTAGTTAATTGTTAAAATCTTACCGATCGTATGTCTTCGTAGATACCATTGAGGTCGTCTTCGAGTAAGCGGTAGGGGTCGACGAGCTGAGCCCCGTAATCAGGGAGGGAGCCTGTGCTTGTGCTCTGCATGCTGGACGCCAGGCGTCGCATTGTGCCGGATGCCGTACCCAGGGACCCGCATGCTGGGCCACATGTGGTCACGCGCTGGAAAAAAAGCACCATCGTTATTATTCGAAATTATTAGAAATTCTTTAATTCTTTTAATTACTACAATAAAATTTGCCACTCTTTATATATTACCATGATCGTGGCTACTTAAGCTGACACTGCTTATCAGTGGTATGGAAGTTTTATGAATCATTTAACCACTGCGTAGCGGAATTAGAGACCACTAGAAAATCGCCTCTTAATAGATAATTAATTATTACTAAATTGGATTATACCTTATACTTATTTGCAAAGCCGTAGTGAATAGAGTAGGAATTTGAACAGCGCTTTTGTAATTATTGGTATAGATTGTAAGATTATGAAAACGGATATTATAGGGACTACTTATAATATATATCATAACAAAATATAACATGATGTTATGTTACAATTGGATACAATCTTACTTGTGTTTCAGCAACTTACGTGTCACGCGAACGCAATAAAACACTTAACATTTTTAAGGCAAATGTCATGTTCACAGCTAAGGCGTACAATGAAGTGAGCAAATATAATTATTGAGTGGGGTGGTACCGTGGTACACATTCGAAGTCGACTAGCAGGCAGGGAGCGGCTGTGCCCTTAGCTCGGCAGTGACCGCGATCCGCGTGTCGCAATTGGTTTATGCAACTGCAACCGAGTGCAGTCCACACCTGATGGGCTTCGGCCGTTGCAAAACACAACCGACGCTCGTACTCGCATAGGATCATTTTAAAATAATGTTTCTAAGTGAAAATACTTGTCTCTCTATATGGAATAAGTCTTACAAGGACACAGTAAGGTGTATTGCGAATTAATTTATTGAATTCTATAACAGCGTTATACTACTATGCATAATACTATTCGTTTTTGATAACAATTTAGTTATTTGCATGAAAAGGAAATGGCCTTAAAATGATTATCTGTTAAGTCTTCAATAGAAGCTGATATATGAACGAATTTTGTAAAAATTGGAACGCCTTATCAGAAACATGCTTATCAAAAAATAGTATCTATTTTAAGTTTGTTCAGAATTACTTTTTATTTGATATAAACTTAAACAATATTCTTTGTCATAAAAAAATACTTATCAACATCGCCATAGTAAAAATTTAACAGGAATTATTTCTATCTAGTCCCTTGCACTGATTCTTTCTAATGAACAGTATTATAACATCAACTAACAAACAGGTCAAGATCTGATTCATACTAAAATTTTGACGATATCCTACTATTAGTTCCATCATTACATAGACCGACAAGCATTCATTCTATTTAGATAATTCAAGGATTATTTTAATGTATTCTTTTCTATCTCTCTCTTCGAATTCTTTACAATTCTAATAAAAGTCTTAACAGATAGTCAGTTAATACATATTAAATACTTAGATCTTTTTATTAGTACAAATCGAACGTCGCGCGTACCCATGAATTATATAAAAGAAAAGTGAACTCATCCATTGAACGTTAAACAAATTAGGTGTTGAAATATAAATTAAAATACAACTATCTATTTGGCAATCTGTTTAACTCATTATGACACCTCGTGCTTCGAATAATAACAAGTTCCATACGATTTCACACACGTCACCACCATCCATTGCAAATATGTTAAAGAGTTATCAGAACCTCGGTAATAATAATTAATCTTTTCTCTCTGACATCAATCAATAAAAACAAGCAAAACAATTTATAGCAAGGTTTGCTATGTAATACACATAAAACGATAGATTAGTTTGTATAAACCGATGAGCGCTTATTTTTTTTTCTTTAGAATTCTACAGAAAACAGACCAGTTGTCGAACTTTATGATGCATTACCACAATTATCGACATTCCCAATTTATCGAGAAGTAGATACCTGATTGTTATGAAGTCTTATTATACAATAAATTAACAAGTTATTCACGCAACGCACCTTCTTCCAATAAAAAACCAATCACTTAAAACGTTTCAACGAAATAAATTCGTTGAATGTTAAACCTAATTTTGGGTATTTGTAATTTTCCTCAACACCTTATTTTAACAGATAACACCATGTTAAAAAATGCTGAATTTATCGTCTTCTGTTTTTTAATTTAAACCTAATATTAGTATATATTATATTACTGGCTCCAACACCTATGTGCTTAAACTATAGTAAAAAATATATAAATCCGCGATCAATGCTAATGATAAACAACATTGAAGCACGTAAAATTGCATGTGTCCGCACCGCACATAACAATTAAAACATGATAGAAAGTAAGTGCTTGCGACCACTGACGATACCAATGTTCTTAAAATAGAAACGGACTATTGACACGTGCCTAAAGTAAGCAAGATATATGTACTGTTTTATACAGCCAATTCCCAGTCAGATGGATACAATATGTCCTGATACTGCATTAATTATGGCTTTAAAACTAAAAATAAAATTGTTCGTGAATGAATATGCAAACTTTCAAATGCACAGTGCACATGCATCAAATAGCTCTGACTTTAAAAATTGCTGTCACGTCGGCGGTCACATTTTATGACTCTCGAAAAAGTAGTAGAAATTAATTTACTTTACCAAAATTTTATACGTAGGATGGCTGCTATTAAAACTTATACCTATAAGTTTTACACAGTTTATTTATAGTCATACTAAGAGACCTTTATCGTCTTTTATAAAAGAGCAAGCCGCTAGGGAGATTCCCCGATCCTTTAAAAGATTAAATAAATTACTGTACATTCTCGTGCGGCGCCCGCCACGTTGCTTTTTACAGACAGAGATTGTATCTGAATGAATAATCAGCAATGAATAAGTGAATGAAAAACCAATGTTTATATTGCCATCATTAATCGCAAGTTGCTAGTTGGGTTTAATTAATTCTCTACAGCAAGCGTGATGACATTAAAGTTATGCATTATTGAATTATTCAAGATGTTGGTTTCCCCGGAGACAAACAAGTATAGGTACGTCCCCTTTACCGAAGGAACTTTATTTTATTGACATTTATTAATAGAATGCCTAATAAGTTTCTTTGTGGAATCATTATTAAATTAAATCATAATTTATTAACAAACATAAAAAATAGTATAATAATTTGTACATAGTTCAGGTAAATAAATGTTTATGATATCGGATACCTATTTAAATATTGTATACGGCAATGCAATTTGCTAAAAATATTGTTTAACATAATTCTTGTTACTAATAAAACAACACGAGGAATCTACGTATGACTAGATGTCTACGATGCTACGAGTTCTACAAGTTTTTTAGCGTTTTTTAGTGTTGTTGTTTAAAGAATTTGTATTGAAAATATAACTATAAGGTACTATTTACAGTTTCTATACACGGTACAGCTACTCTCACAGAAAATCTGCACAATCTGTGGAATCCCATATTTCTGTTTCCAATCAATTGGGATTTATTTTATTAAAAAACTCGGGATATTATTTCATTCCGTGCTCCTCACTTTCTCTTTTTGAAGACCTACAATTGTTGTAACGATACCTACAATTGTAATTGTTATAACGATATTACTGTCTTCAATATCGTAAACGTCAAAGATATTTAATGACGGAAACTTGAAAAATTGTATAAAATATTTTCAACAATAAAATGACTTCATACGAAATCAATTGAGCCATTTATGACAAATACGGTAAGTTATGGTAAACCTTAAGCACAGAAAGGTATCATGTCCGCATATCGGGGAATCCTGAATCCTGACAACGATAATAATACAACTGACATATGACAAGGCATCGTTTCCTTATTCATTTTTTTTCACTTTTCGTAAATACATAAAGGTACATATCCCGGATACACTAACTCTGACCTTCATAATTTCTTAAACATTTTTATTGCTATTTTGACGCACAAGATAATATGTAGCCGGTGGGCATCATTTAATTGAGACAGCCATTGTGGCTTATTCAAAAAAAACCTAAACGGTTGTAAATTTTTCCTTTGCAGTAGACATGTAATTAATTTGCAAAATATCTTCCGCGACAGCATTTTACAACAAATTAAAGTGTCGTCTAAAGATGGCTTGATGTAATTTTTTGTTAAATTATTTTGGTTTTGTAATATTAAACAAAATCATTAAGGAGTAATTATATATAGTTAACATTTTTATGCAACCCCTCTTCTCGTAATTATTTTTATTTTTAAAATATCAATGAATAAGAAACAAATATTTCTTTCTTATTCGTAGGGTCTTATAAATGTATATTTAGGAGCAAACAAGTAACCAGTAAGGTAAGTCGGTCAAAGACCGCTCCATCGAATGAGAGGTTAAAATCCAAGGACGAGTAGAAACTTTACAATTTACGAGTAATTGATCAATTTGAAAACCGTATGAGAACGTGCATTTGAATGTAAGAAGTCAAGAATAATATTCATAATTATTTAACATTATTTTTATTGAACAGCCTTAAAGCTATCAGTTCTAACAGTTGTGGGCTAAGCTCAATTATTGACTTTTGAAAGGAATCAGAATTCATTTTGAATATTATATGAAGTCTCTTTAATAAGATAATTATAAGATAAATTTTATGAGCAGTGTGTTTTAAACACTGCCCGATTGTTAATGCTCTTACAATGATATGAACATATCATACATATTATTATTAAGCCAAAAGTTTTAGCATCAATTTCGATTGCGTACAATTACGTTGCTTTATTATATAGTAGCTATGTGAATTAATTAGAGTATGCTTCATTATGTTAGGAATTTTATTTCTTAATCAGAGGTCTAGCAAGATAATCATGAAACACATTTTTACACGTTTGGCAATAGCGCGCTTAGAATGCCCAATTATATTGCGAGGTTACAGTCAGTCGAGAGGCTTAGATGAAGGCGTTATATTTAGTTTATTAAACTTAAAACATTCAATTAAATTAAGATTCAATAATTATCATTTTAAGTGCGATCATTTTCAACCTGCACTCGCAATAAAATTTTACTGATTTATTCAGAAAAATTACATTATTTTCGTATACAACGTGCTAAAACTTATAGGACTGTTTAATCTATACTAATATACAAAGCTGAAGAGTTTGTTTGTTTGTTTGCTTGTTTGTTTGAACGCGCTAATCTCAGGATCTACTGGTTCGAATTGAAAAATTCTTTTTTTAATGAATTGACCATTTATTGAGGAAGGCTTTAGGCTACATAACATCACGCTGCGACTAATAGGAGCGAAGATATAATGGAAAATATGAAATAACCGGGGAAAATTATTCATCTTTGAGGGGTTCCTTTGCGTGCGCTGCGGAAACGGTTCAAGATACAAGAATAATATGTATGACAGAATTATTCCTCTTTAAATGATCTAAAAAAACCGTCCGCGACAGTATATGTCTATCTTCTAAGATTGACTAATTATAACATAATAATAGAAATAGATCCGACGGGGACGAAGTCGCGAGCAATAGCTAGTAAGTTATATGTAAAATAAACGGAATCTATATACAATCTTTAGTAGAGAAACATGACATGTTCAGATATATGTTTCAGGTGCCAAACTAGACAATTAGTTCATATTTGGACATGATATTAAGCAATCACATTAGTATATTATAAATTATAAATTATTTTATTGTGGTACTTAAAATAAAATTATATAATTTTAACTATTGCGTTCATTACACAATGTAATTAATATTTGCTTCTACGAGCGAGATGAGTTCATTGTTTGCTGGTGCCGAATAAGAAGTGATTGCCCAATTGTACTAGGCTAGCTTTTGTTCAAGCGAGGACACTTAGCAGATAGGTGCTCAAATATCACAAATCAATGAAAGATTTTTGTAAAGAAAAATATCATCGTCATGGCAAATGAAAATATTCAATTTGAAATGAATCAAAAGATTCTTTTGGACATTGAATTTATTGGTAGTAAAAAGGGACTAATAGCTTGTTGTATTTGGTTTAACAGAACGATAAGGGATAAAGCAGCAGAAGCAAATGATAGTATACGTGGTACAAAATTGTTCATGAACGCATACAGTATTTTGCTATATTCTATGTATGGTTATCACGTAAGTTGGGATTGAAGAAAATGTTGTAAGTCGAAAATAACATATGCTGCGTCGCATGCGTTGTTGCAAACTCTTATACAATAATGTCGACTCAACAAATAGTTGTGTGTTCCGCATTTCTAGCTTCATTTACGCAGGACGTTACGTGCCACGCGATCCATTCGACCGAATATTTTCCCAAATAATGGAAAACTATTGTAATACGCCGCTCGCTTAACAAAATCTTATACGTCCGATCGTGTCCGATTGAGAAGCAATTCGATATCATTTTAGGATATATGGATGATTTCAGTTATTCATATTGGTTATACATAAATACCCTTAGAAATTAGTATTGTTTTCAAACCCTTTATTATTAGACTTAATAAATAATTAGTGACTAAAAACTCACGAAGTCCGACACGGACGCAACGAGTCTTGGCCGCTTACCCAGTTTTGGAGATATTAAAATTCGGCAAATTATTTCACAACTTTCACTACCAAGTATCATGTTTACTTTGGAAATTCCATTTATCCCACAGAGAAAGGATATTTATAAATAAGCTTTTGACAAAATGCCACTTGCGATAGATACGCTTTTATCATGAATTAAAAATACTGAGCAATATAAACAGAATATATCTCTGTATGGTGTGAGACAGTATTTATATTTAAATGTTGATTTATTTGAATCAATTATTGTCCTTTAATTATTCGTAGGAAGTATATATTACGATTAGCAGTTTATCAAGTACGTTATAAGTAGGAATTTGTTGTTTTTTCATCCAATGTTTACTAATAATTCATAAACAAAGAATTTCAATCGCTATCGAAGAGGCTCAATGAAATATTAATGTGAAAAATAATTGTTGTTTAGAAAGTTCAGTATGACTGTAGAGATTTTACATTGCATGCTCGCACGCTGCGCGAGAAAGCACAACGCGACCGCGACGTCGCCACTTGCTATAATTCTTGATTCGCCACTTCGCGAATTGCGACTCTATCAATAGCTAGTCTATACACTGATTTATCGATACCCTGCTAAGTGCTAAAAACTATTCTGCTGGACCGCGGGATTTTTAACTATAACTTGTCTGCACTCAGATCAAACGAACTAAAATGACTCACTTGAGGAATATCAGTCGAAATAATTAATTGAGGACAAATATGATTCCACCGGTAATACGCTAAGCAAAAGTAGCGCAAGAAAGAAAATAAGCAAACACTCTAGGGGCCAACTATTCAGATTTCACTTTTAGCAGTGTCAACTTTAGTACAATTTATAAATAAATTATATGTAGGAATCTCAGATATTCTTTGAAATTAAGTGAGCCAAAAAAATATAAATTCATAAATAAAACATACATAATGTGATGAAATAGATCAGCTGACATATAGGTTAATGTCATGCTGTTATGTAAAAAGGATAATTGTCAAATAATGAACTTCAAAAAAATGCGTTTGTATGAAATAAAATTTAAGGCTCTTATTTAAAAACACTAGATTTTTTGGTAAAATGGATTTAAGACTTTTTATTATGTTATCTAACCTGACAAGTCTTTCCGAATATCCGCAATGGTGTTGGTCCGGGAGGTTTGAGTTTCACAAATACAGTCTGCCTTCGAACTTTATGTCCAAATTGACACATAAACTTATCTTGAACACGAGCACAGAGCCTACTCGAACTTAAACACGCCATAGCTACAACTGCAACGAAACGCTTGAGGACATGAACTACCTACATAACATGCTATCACACAAGCATTCGGCCTTTTTCTCCCCCCTTACGACAGCTGATTCTAAATGTCACTGTCAACTGTCGTCTGTCACTTCACTGATTTTCAAAATCATTTATTATAATGGTAACATTTTACCTATATAAGCTTTTACTTTTTTTATTTATATCACTATTTACGGAATTCTAAAATATTCTTTGTCAAACAAATTAATAATTATATTTCATGTTGATAATAAGAGAAAGTGTTTTTTTTTATATTACAGATATTATCATTTATATAAAATATAAAAATGTTACGAGTTAGAATATTCAGCTTGTAAAAGTTACCTATAATGTTTAAATTTTGTAAGATGAAACACTAATCATTAAATTTTTTTTTAATTTTAAGTCACAACTTATGATTTTTTGACAGTGATGGCAAACTGACATAGTATAGAAAAAAGGTTTTGGACTTAATATGATTTATTATTGAATGGAATTGGTGTACATATATTTGAGGTTATAAAATTAAATTTGTTCTTGCAATCCTGTTTGTCAATTATTGCGATATTGCTTAAAATAAAAGGTATAACTTAGAACGTCAATATGATACCCCGCGTTGCACAAAGTTTTTTAACTACAATCAAAATAATAGAGAAAAATATAATTACCAATATATTCGGCCATCCACCAAACAGTATGTAATACTTTAAATTTGTATAATGTAAAAGTATATTTTACAATAATTATTTCAACACAATACCTTGGTACCTACAGGTTTAGCTCTTGCATATGTGCATGAAAATTCTCATCCCACAGTAAGAAACAAGATATCTTTAAAGGATATTGTTGGAGATGGCTTTCTTCTGGCTGTGCCAAAATTTAGAAGAACTATTGAAAAGAGATTGAAGCGAAAATTTGGGTCTCCTGAGTACATCTGGAAAATGATTGTCCCTCAAACCAATATTAAAGTTTGTTCTGATTGTGGACATCATCATGAAAGGGGAAGGCTTTGTGGTAATTGCACATTCTACAGTGTAACAGATTCATACTAATTTTAGCTTATTTTAAATATCTTAATTTGTACACTAAAATCATTTTAGGATTCTTAGTGATCAAACAGTTATTTCCTTACTGTTGATACATTATCTTATGCAATAAAATTGTGTGATTTTTAGTAAATACTTACAAAATAATATTTATTTATAAATTAAGATTGTAATATATTCTACTTTCTATCTTTTGTTATGATTTTTGAAATTGAGTCTGATATGTTACCTATTTTCATAATTCTCAAGAAAATCATGTTGTTCAGGTAACTGCTACAAAAAAATTGAAGCTGAAACAAAAGAAATTCAAG
>JADANM010002527.1:6647990-6661206 GCA_026213755.1 Eurema hecabe
AGATAAAATTGTTCAGAAGCTAACAAATAAACCAATTGAAAATGATGTTATAGTATTGTATGAAGGTGAAAACTTACCAGATCAGGTAATATTACAATATATTCTTGTTACTTACATGTTTTCTTATAATCATTAAAAAAATACTACACAAACTATTTTTATTAAATTGTGCTTTTTCAGCCAAAAGAATATTGGCAAGGTAAAAGGATAATTGAGATGAAAAAAGAGCGACCAAGCTTTTTCAGTAAGAACTTGTTGCAAAAAACAACACAACAGCCCTCGGAATCTACTGATGTTAAGCCGACAGATTTAGCCTAGTTTGCATTAATAATATAATTAAAAGACGAACTTAGAGTCTAGTAGAATATAATAAAAATATTTTAATTCAAGCTTTTTATTATTTTATTACAGATACACAAGTTGAATAAATTATTAATTTTACAGATTAAAACAGCAAAATTATAAGTATAAGATGGGAGTAATCTAGAAAAACTGGAAAGTAGATAATATATACTACCTACACAGTTTTATATTAAGTCATCCTCATGGTTATTTAGTACTGCAAATTATATTATTATTATTACAACGTTACTTATACATACAAGTCTCATCAGTGCTATGGAATGACACATTGTAACTCAAAAGATAGGTATATTATTTCTAAAACTCTTTTTATTTGTTGGCAAATATTGTGGTGGTTTATAATATTTTATAAGCCATCATTAAAAGAGATCATATTATTTGAACTAAATTTATAACAACTAGCTGGCCCAATGTGACTTCATTCACGCTGTACCTACAATATTTTTTGCCTAAAAATCATCATTGTGTTATAGGAAAGAATTTTTATGAGGTTTTTGAAGTGACCTTCAAAAACCTCATTAAAATTCAATTTCAGTAAATTCAATCCAATCAAAATATATTAAACCTTAATAATCACTACCAATGCACCTTATCTTATTTTAATTTATATTATCAAAGGAATCTTGGGTATCATTTTCTAAAGAATCTGTTTCTGTTTCACCAATAAAATGATTTTCTACATGGGTTTGAAAATCAGAGAAAGAAACATCTTTACGAAAAGTTTCTCCACACATTGGGCAAATTTTACCTAAAATCTCTTGATTTGTATTATTATCTTCATCTTTATGAATAGTCATGTTTTCAGATGTATGCTCTTTCATTATGTCATCAAACAAATATGAATCTGTTTGGGTTGCAAAGTTTACAACACTATTACTTATTTCAGTTTGTTTATCTTCCATTTTCACATGCTTTCCCTTATCCATTGTGCATTTTGAACACTTATAGCCATCTTAAATAAGAAAAAAAAAACAATTATATTTTAGGCAAAGTATTATTTAGTAATTAAATAGGTACTTTAAATGTTAGATCAAAAAATTTCTTAGTAAACTATTTAAATTTTCCTCTTACCATTTAGTACTGATTCTATTCTTGATACCAAAAGTTTTAAATCTTCTTCTTGTTGAGCAACTTCTTTTTTTGATATTTGTAATTTTTCTATTTGTGATTGTAATTCCTTTAGAGAATCAGTACAAGAGTCATCCATAAAAGTAAAGCCTATAGAATCTACATTTAAAATAGCATCATCCTCATCGTGTAGTTTAATCATTTGTTCATACTGCTCCACCAACTGCGATTTTTCTTCTTTATAACTGTTGATAAGTTTTAAAGAAATTTCTTCTAAACTTGTTTCAGAAAATTTTTCCTGATGCATATTTTGCTTAGGAGTGCTATGAATGTAAGTATTTGTACGGATTAAGGGTTGTTTAACATGTTCTTTTGTTGAAATCTTATCAGGCCCTCTGAAACCAGCAATTTTACTCCATAGATTCTTATTTTCACATGATACCATAAACACATAGTGCAGTAGTTGTGATTTTTGTTTATTAAGTTGTGTTATTTTTTGACGAAGAAGGAACCTATCGTCTTCTTGTAATGGATGGTATCCGGAACTTTCGTTTCTAGTGATATCTAGTTTTAGTTTTATATTATCGCTTTCCAGTGCATTAATCCTTCGTTGGAGCAAAAGGCATCTATCGCGCATTGCGTGAAGAGCCAGCTCATGAACATTGAAATTATTATAATCTCCTTTCAACGTACACTGATAAGTAGAATCATTGTTGAAACTAACAATTGAAGAGGAATCCATATTTATTTTAACGATATGCCATATGTAATTGTTTTTGTTTCACAAAAAGCAACAGTAAATTGAAACTCGATAGTGTCTTTACACTCATTTACACATATAAAATAATCATATCATAAATGATTGTTGACTGGTCAATGATTTGTTTTAAATTCTTCAGATTTCAGCCTTTCAAAATTCAAGTTGGGAATGACAGTTGACATCGGGTCACTGACAGTGACTTGTGACACAGTATAGTAACCGTCAATTACCTTTAGCGGTGAATGAAACCTGGGCAGAAGTCAAAAATAAGGTATCGAGGTAGCGGTGCGGCGAGTGGGGCGCGTGATCGTCATGTGCGCGAGCGTTGATTGGTTGTCCCAGTCGTGTTGTCTTTCTCGCACCCACGAGCGCGATTCTACCGACGCGATGCGCAGCTATTCTCGTCAATCGCTAAACTTTTTTGACGATTATTATAATCGGAAAGCGCTGCATATAACTAGCTTAGGACTTAGGCGTATAAAAAATAATTCTACTAACTTTCGTTGAAATCCTTTGAGTAGTTTTTATGTCTATAACGGTCATACAGACAGAAAATTTACTGATTCTATTTTTGGAATCAGTATCGACTATCTATCCCTCATCACCCCCTGAAAGTTATTTAATATTTTGGAAATATATTTCATGTACAGAATTGACCTCTCTAGATTTATGGCAGGTATACTTAAATGGATGTTATAAAATAAAAAATAACCTTCATATCTAAATTCATAATACTTTATAAGATAAAATTTATGATTTTACAATTGTATAAAATTATTTTTCAAATACATTTTTATTTCGTGCGATGGGTGCTGCATCAATGTCTCAATCAACTTACTTCTAAACTTGTATTCATCTACATAAAAAACTGTCTTCGGTAACAAGTCAATCACTACGAAAAAAGTTTCTTTGAGTGGGTTATTTAACATTAATTCATGTAACATATTTAACATTTTTTTATTGGTGGCCCAATATTTTCCAAAAAAATTATGTAAAGCTTTGCCAAAAACAATATATATTGCTGATGAATATTTTTTTATATCTTCACACAATTGATCATTACAGACTTTACTAAACTGTTTGCACACTTCGGGAAAAAGGTCGTATTCAGAATTCGTCCTATCACATTTTTCTAGAGACTGAAGGAAACAAACACTTAAACTCAAAGATCTGATTAACAAATAATTTTCATCAAATGATAGTTTTTGCACCATCTTTTCTTTTATGTCTAAAAACATTTCGATTGGTAATATTCTGCATTTTAATAAGTCTCTTCCTAAGCATTCATATAGTCTTTCCAATATATAAAGAAAATTGTTTCTCACATGATTTCCTTTATCCCAGTTTTCAAGCACATGTTTTAAAAACGGTAATAGCACAGCATTATATCTCTCCATTTGTGATCCTTCAGTCTCACTATTTATCAAGTATTCAGGAAGCCAATAAACATAAGTAGGTTTAATTTTTAAATTTTGTAAATCATTTTTGTGTTGTTTTAATACTTCTTCTGTATTTAAATTCTGATTTAAATCATGAAAATTTGTGTTTAAATTATTATCAAGTTTCTTATAATAGGTGTCATCTGGTAGTTGTTTTAGGAGTTCAATGGACTTTTTGTGAAAGTTGTCTCTTACATTTAATGGAACGTCTTTAATATTACATAATAATTCATAAATTTTCTTGTTTTCATTTGTATCTAGTTGTTTCATAAACATGCTCATTATCACCCATGTGTCCTTGCTGACTGTATGCTTTTTGGGGGAACATAATAAATTCAAAGTACATTTGAAAATTATGACGCGTATGGAGCGATTTTCATTATTATTCCAAATTCCTTGGTAAAATTTAGCAATATCATTATGACTCATTTTAAAGGGGGCTGCTTTGAGAATAATTTTTTGAAGAGCTGTAGATAGATGTTGAAATTGTAGAATTAAGTGAGAGAATTCACTTTCATTCATGTTATGAACTAAGAAGTTAAAAGTTAAACCATCTTGGAGATTGCTTGATCTGTCTGTGTATGATAATAAATATTTTATTGGTGCAAGTGGTCTGCATACATATAACATTTTAAGAGCTCTCCTTCTGGCAACTTCAAAGGAATTGGATTGTCTACTTTCTTCTAAAAACGTTTTTGTCTCATTTTGTGAAAATAGAGTTAGAAGTACCTTCAAATGATCAATACTATTAAAATCATTGTCATACAATGCTTTAGAGCAGATGTTTTTAAATTCCATAGCCAGTGAATCATACCAATAAACCCGAAGCTTTTGAAAGAACTGTATTTTGGGTAACTTTTTGCTAAAGCACAATATATTTTCAGCTTGACCGTGAAAAATATTTGGATTATGCTTTAATCCATACATATAATATTCATATCCTGGTACATTTATTAACATTTGTTCATATAATATTTGCCTGTTTATACATTTTCCAATTTGAAGAAGTTTTTCTAGTTCTTTTTGTTTTCCTTCATTTTTAAGAAAACCTAAAATTTCATTAATCTTATGTACAAATCTAGGATAGTGGTTAAGGGTCTTTTCCCAATGACAAAATAATTCACAAGTATTTTTTAAGGATTCCAATATTGCATCAAACTCATTGTTTTTTGAAATCTTATGCTCTTGTAATTCATTAAAATTTAATTCCAATAAAAATTCAAATAATATAAAACTCTCCGATTTTGTTAGTTTACTTTGAATACTTTTAAAAGTTTTGTACTTAAAATTGTTCATGATAATATTAGGGACAGGATAACGGTGAATTGTATTATACACAATAATGATATCAACATATTTTTCATTCTTCTTGTTACTATCTGTATATATTCCCATACTCAAGAAAATATTGTTTAAAAGATTCCATAATCTTTCATTAACATGATGTATGTCTGTCTTGCATAGTAAGTTATCTACAAATCTCTCTTTATATTTGTTATCTTCAGTAATATGTTGTGTATGATAATATTTAAGTAGCTCATATAAGTATTCTTGCTTTTTACATGCAGAAACAATCAAAGTTCGAAGCATAGATGATTTTGTGTTTGGATTTGACTCACATGCAATCATTTTTTTTAAGTCCACAAATGCTAAATCAAAAGGGATAATCTCATACCAGAGATATTCATTATTCATATTTGTTAGACAGCGTACCATTGTGTTATTGATAAGACTATTTTCTGTGGTGTATTGAACATCTCGTTTATCAATAAAAACTCTTTTTATGAAGTCTATTCGTTCTTCCTTATTTATGTGTTTTACGAAATATTTTAACTTGTCATATTTATATAATGGTTTCATGTATGGATTGCAACTATTTGAAATAAGAAAGCCTATAATATTGTCTGAGTGCATAAGATTTGCAAAAGTTTTTATATGCACCTTGGATATAAATTTGCTTATATTATTCAATATTATTTCAGGACATTTGTGCATTATTTTTTTGGTTTTATTTGATGACAATTTCGGTATGTCATACATTCTAAAATTATTCATGTAATCCATACATTTTACACGATCACATTGCAATATTTCTTTAACTTTTTCAAAATCATTCAAATAATTTCCACTATAGACATCTTGACATAGAGTAAAGACATAATCTGACTTTCTTACAAGCCGTTTAATAATTTGTGAAGGTATTTCCTTAGAATATATTTTTAAAACTCTTTTTATTAATGATGGTGAAGCATGTGGTAGCCATTTAAAAGCTTTTATTAAATCTACTTGTTCATAATAGTCAAAGAACTTGTCAACCTTTTCTTCATCTCTGAGATGTTTGCGAATATTTAGTTCAAATTTATTAAAAGCTTTTCTAGTCATAAATGGCTTTAGCTGATGATGTATAAAATCTGGATCTACTATGGATCCATAATGGGGTTCTGTTATTAACCATGTAGATTGTTTTATAGCTCTAGATACATATAGCAAGTCTTTGCATTTGAATATTTCTAAAACATAGGTTACAAACTTTAACCGACAGGCAATCTCTATTTTTATTATGTTCTGTATATCACTATCATTATAGTTTATTTCTGTTAAATTTTCCTCTTTAATATGTGGTAGCAATTCAATCACTTTTTTGTTTATATTTTGATGTTTTTGTCCCAATGTTTTACCATCTAATGTTATAGACCACATCTGTAAAAGTTTTAAAGCATTTAAATTTTGGAACTGCAATTGCACAAACACAAATTCAAACATTTTGCTGTATATCTATAGAGACCTTTTGAATGTGTACCAAATATTCTTTCAATAGTAAACATGTAATGAATTCAATTCAAGCTTAAATGATATCTTCAGTACACTTTGTAGAATATATTAATAAGTAAAAAATGTACTCGTTCTTACAATTTAACAAAAAATGTTAACGATTAAATCTTACCTGAAATGTTGTTTTATTAGAATCACAAATAGAAAGATGTGTATTCATTACTTCAAAGTTGAACAAACGTTGTGTAATTATAAAGTTTGTGTTATCTTGTTCTGGAGGGTTTAAGAAATATTGTGAAATATTATCCGCTTATCAACAGTTTTATATTTAGAGCCTTTTAAGGTAAATAGAGTACACAATACACATAATCGACTGCAGTATTTCTGTATTACCAGGTCTGTATGTAAAATTATTATTTTTAAGTATATAAAAGTAATACTTATAAATAAAAATACATAAATGTATACAATTTTGATGTTAGCTTTATTTTTTTTTTTAGTATAATTCTCCCATTTAGTGGGAAGGCAAAGGGACAAAGCCCATACAGCCACGTCTTTAGTTATATTTTTCTTTGTTTTTTGTAAAGTGATCTGAATGAATGTGAATCTTGGAGCAATCGGAACGGCGCTACTAAGCGCTCTCAAATGAATTCTTCATTTCTTGGACACTTATTAGCTAGTTTACTGCATGATACACTATCACAATCATACATTAAATCACTTTATGCACCAAAAAAGGTATATTCAATCGAGATTACAAATAGACGCCACCAGATTCCCGCCAAAACTCGCTAGCGTTAGCAAATATTTTCGGTGTTTAATAAGTCAATGTCAGAATGACGTTTTTAAAATTATGTAATTTTATTGGTTTCTGTGATCTGTCATCTACAACGACATGAGAGCTTTAAATTTTTTTCAACGATAAATGATATTACTTAAAAAAATTTTTGTAAATAAAACATATCAATCAATGGTACATAACTTAAAGAAAAAACGCTTATTAATTTTCCGTGAAAACACTACTTTTAAGAGTGCTCGATTATGCGAAGCGTTGCTACTTGCTGTAGTTGAAACATTCAATGTTCGTTAAGTCTTGGTGCTATAGGTATAGTGCGCGTCATTTATGTTTAGCGTTGGACGAGAATAGCTGCGCATCGGTAGAATTGCGCTCGTAATTGAGGTATTGTTGCGAGAAAGACAACACGACTGGGACAACCAATCAACGCTCGCGCACCCGACGATCACGCGCCCCGCGCGCCGCGCGGTTACCTCGACACCTTATTTATGACTTTTGCGCAGGTTTCGTTCAGCGCTAAAGTTTCGTGACGCGTACTATAATAATTGAAAAACTAAGACTGACAAGTGACAGGTTTTGATGGGTTAACGAAAACGCATGCGTGATCGTGTAATGTGTATCCTAACTGTCAAATGCCAATTGACATCTGTTGCTCGCTCTGTAAATGTAATCTGTTACCATACAAGACAAGTTTTCAAAATTACAGGTTTCAAAACTAAGTTTCATAAGTAACTTTATTATCTTGCCAAACAGGTAGCTGAAAAGGCAAAAAATATAACTAAGGAGACATTATATAAAATAGTATTTAATACATATATTGTTTAGTCTACCTAATGTAATTTTGAGAGTAGTTTAAATTCATGTTTTATTCATTATTTTATTTATGATGATTAATTCAATTACGATAATTAAACTTGTTGCATTCCTGGTACGTATGGCGTTCAATATAATAAAGATATTTGTAAAAATAATATTTGAAAATGTTATGTCATATTACAGGATTTATTAGCAGTGGGTCTTATAGTCCCATTAATACCCAATCATGTGCGGCAATTGGGTGGAAACCATATTTACGTCGGTCTATTAGGCTCAATATATTCTGGTTTTCAACTTGGATCTGGACCACTAATTGTAAGTCTTTCATTTTCTTTAATATACAGATTGAGATTGATAGATAGATTCCAAATTTTTTATCATGCTGTGTAACTATCTAATGTAATTTGTGGTGAAAAATAAAATTTATTATTGTTATATTGTATAGCTTCATATTTTCATAAGGGTAATAAAAAAGCATTAAAAAATAGTTTATTACTTCCAAAGAAAAAAAATAAATTAAAAATACCATAATTTTAAATTTTTTTTAGAAACTATAAAAACATATTATACATATTTATATTAATATTGTTTTTAATACTTTTACAGGGAAGTCTCAGTGATATAAAAGGATGTCGAAACATATTGATATTTACACTTTTAATATGTTCCACGGCCTATATTACTATAGGGTTGAGTTCTTCAATCATTGTCATTTTAGTTTTGAGAGCATTTTTAGGTAAAATTATATTTAATGTTCTAAGAAATAAGTAAAATAAAACTGCCATCTTAATAGGTATGGCAAAAAAAAAGAATTAAATGATAAGTAACTGGTAGTAACATAGTTTAAGTATGAAGGCCATATGAGAAACCTGTTATCAATGTATATAAGATATTTTTAATGGCTCATACAATTTAAATGCAGTTATAAAAAACTGTTTAAAACTCATATAGTAAAGTGGTTATTATGTTTATAGGATTATTTAAACAAACCCAATTGTTGACCAAAGCTTTGGTTCCTGAATATGAAAAGGATGAGAAAAAGCAATCAACTATATTTGGGAAAATGGCTGCTATATCAGGAATGGGAATGACGCTAGGTCCTGTTATTGGAGGACATATAGCAGAAGACTTTCCTGAAAAAGGATTCCACTATTTGTCATTGGTCGTTGCTATGGTTTTTATTTTGAATGCAGGTAATACAATATTAGTAAGAAACAATTCAAAAATCTCAAAATTATACAATGAAAAGCTAATAATTATTATATGACTATTTATAGGATGTGTCTACATGCTGCCTGGAACCAAAATAAAAACAAAGAAAAACACTTCTGAAAAAGTATCAAAGCATAATTTTTTGCAGCTCATTTATATGAACAGCAAACAATCTGTTGAAGAATTATCTAAAGTGCAATGGTCTGAGTATTGGGACATGTTCATCTTTAAGGCCCTTTTAGGTTTTGGAATGGGTGTCTATTATTCCAATTATGCATTATATTTAAAAACACAATATGAACTTTCTCCAAAGCATATTGGATATGTTATATCCCTCCAAGGTATTATAGGTGCTTTCTCTAGCTTTTTCATGGGATATATAAACAGCTACTATCCCCATGACCGTGACTTTAGCATAAGAAATTATCATGTTTTCCTTCTTCTATCAATTTCACTTTTAGGACTATGTTTGTCTTTTAACATATTCATATATACTATATGGTTAGTACCAATGTCCATTGGGAATGCTGTTGGTAGATTAGTAACTCTAGAAATGATTCTTAGACAAAAAGACAAGGAACATAAAGGTACATTAATAGGTGCATCAAACAGCGTTGCATCACTGTCCGGTGTAGCTTCACCAATGGTGGCTGGACTAATTGGACACTACTTTGGAGTTTCATATGTTATATATGCCTCATTATTTTCTAACGTTTTAGCGCTGATTTTAAGCTATCGCTATAAAATTAGACATGCTAAAGTAGAATAGCAATGTACAATATGCTCAAAATAATATATTTTGTATATACTGGTAAAATGTCTTTTATTCTTTATCGTTTTTGAATTTATATATTCAATAAATTATAGTTACATAACAAAAAACGACGCTTTCTCTTAAAATTTTATTCTACATATTTATATACACAAACAATATATTTTTAAGATTCCTACACAGTTAATTAACAGTCCTCAAGTGATTGCACTTGTTTCTTCCTCATGTCTTGGATTAATTGTTGAAACGCTTCTTTATCACGAATATTCTCAGGAGGGTATATTTGTCGTTTCGTATTTGTCACCCATTCTTCAAAATATGTAGGTTGGTTAAAGAAAAAGAATAAGGCTACTGGAAAGGAAGTGTACATAGCCATTCTTGCTACTTCTAATTTCCAATTACCCATTTTGTTAGGCTTTTAACTTTAGGCGTAAACGAGTTGATTTTTTATTGCAATAATTATAAAATAATTACTAATTTCTTTTTTGGATACGCTTTCAATTATTTAATATTTTCATTGCATTTCACATGACACATGTTAATGTCAATTGTAAGTTTGACAAGTATTCGACAATACTGAATACCATAAATTCCTAGTTTATGAATGAATTCTAATTTTAAATTCCTAGTTGAATGTTTTAACTAATTACTAAATTTTTTTTTATTTAATTTAATGACCTGGTAACAAAGACCTTTAGGTCATATCTTATTTATTATTTTTACACTTCACTTCATTTCTTTCTGCCCTTCGTAAAGTGATAGTGAACTTTACGAAGAACCTAGACGAATCTTGGAGCAATCGGAACGGCGCTACTAAGCGCTCTCAAATGAATTCTTCATTTCTTGGACACTTATTAGCTAGTTTACTGCATGATACACTATCACAATCATACATTAAATCACTTTATGCACCAAAAAAGGAATATTCAATCGAGATTACATATAGACGCCGCACAATTCCCGCCAAAACTCACTAATTACTAAATCTTACTTCATTAATATAGGTAATCGACAACTTTCAAAAGTACTAAGTACTTTTCGCTCTGTAATTGAAAAACTGGAATTATCACTAGTGTTTTTGAGTGTTTATTATGTTTTTTCTTTCTTTCTTTCTTTCTATCTTATATTATGGCATTAGCGTTTAGCTTTTTGCCAATGTCAATGTAATAAGAGGCAACGTGGTCAAGATAAAAGTCGATATGAGTCAAGTAAAATCGTCATCAAGTCGTCTTTAGTCGAGTGGGTCAGTCGTTTCGTTTTGCCCTTCGTAAAGTGATAGTGAACTTTACGAAGAACCTCGACGAATCTTGGAGCAATCGGAACGGCGCTACTATGCGCTCTCGAATAAATTCTTCATTTCCTGGACACTTATTAGCCAATTTACTAACATCTTGCAGGAGGTTATTTAGGCGATTTTATTTCCGACCGAAAATTCTTTACCCACTATTCGTAGTGATTTTTTTTCTAAGACTAAGTATTAAAAAAGATTCTAGGTAACTTGCAAAGTATTGAAAAAAGGGATCGAGTTTTACGTTGATGAATTCAGGAGAGAAAAAGTCAAAACAAAAACATTTATACGTTCGAACTGAAAAACCTCCTTTTTTGAAGCTGTTAAATTTTTTTTTTCGTTTTATGGATTCAATCTTTTATATTTAGAACAGTGTTTCCCAATCATTGTGTTGCCATGACCCGGTAATTTTCACACTGCAATTTCGTGACTCACTTAATAATTTTAAACTAAAGCTATATAGTTTTTTATTAATAGTAGAAATGTTTTATTAGTACTAAATTATAATATTGTGGGATCGCCTATTTAGTAGCGATGAGACGTACGGGCGCTCGCTGTTCACCGCTTGCGAGTAGATATTTGCGACCCGGTATTTAATTTTGATGGTCCGGTACCGAGTGGCGACCCGGCAAATGGGAAACGCTGATTTAGAAAATAACTTCACTGAAACTACCTAAAGTAGCTGTTTAACTTAATAAAGTATTAATTTAATGTATCTAGTAAGTATAACGACTTAATATAGGTTTAAATTTTTACTTTATACAAGATAAAGTAAAAAAACTAAAACCCAACTACGACAAAAAACGACGCTGAAAAAGTATAAAAGTACCCCATGAATACAGGTAAAGTCACAAGCAAATGCTAGTAATATATATATATATTCGAAATGTACAAGTGAAGCGCTTTAAAATGATACCAAACACGGCATATCTAGCTTAACTTTATTTTTTTACTCTGTATATTTTGTCCGCTAGAGGGCGCCACATTGAATTTGGTGAAAATCTATATAGCCTATAACCAGCGGACAATTAAGACGCTTCTAATGATATGTCATTTGTCGAATTCTGATTAGTGGTTTAGAAGTTACGAGGGAACAGATGAACATACATACATACATACATAGCCTGTCAAAATCATAACCCTCCTTTGGCTTTGCCGTAGTCGGGTAATAAAAAATAGTTAGCATCAACGAATATTATGTTGAACAACATGAGAACTCTATCAATACTTATCATAAGACTATTAAAGCTTGACACAAGAATGTCCTTTTCGTATTCAAATGATTGATCACTTATTAAATAATTAGTTACGCAAGTTCTAATCATATTAAGTTTAACTAAGTTTATACTAACACTAGCCGTTCCCCACGGTTTTACCCGCGTATTTTCCGTTCCGGGGCAACACCGGGACATTATAAAGTATATGTGTTAATTCAAGGCATCTTAGGATCTCCTAAGATGCCTTGAATTAACACATATACTAGGGTATCTACCCTGCATATCAAATTTCTACTAAATCGGTCCAGCCGTTTTTGCGTGAAAGTTTAACAAACATACATCCATACAAATATTCTCAGAAACTTTTACATTTATAACATTAATAAGTAGGATAGTAGGATAATGGATTTTCAGCTAGATGACCCATATTTGTAATTAAAACTTTTTAATTTTAGGAATTAATGGCTATAGAATAGAATAGACTTGATAGTTCATAAGTAATTTAATAGGATTGCAAAAAATAAGAAGGATTATCGCAATCGCCAACAAACTGTTAGGTATACAGTTTGGCGATTTTTTTAACTTGTTGTTGTAAATGTTTTTATGATAAATAAATAAAATAAAAATTAAAAATAAATCATTTTATTGACTCCTTAAAATGATTTATTGCGAAAAGAATGAAACTTATTGTTAAAATAACGTGCTTTGGTAAG
>JADANM010002527.1:6661306-6683050 GCA_026213755.1 Eurema hecabe
CTACAGACGGACCTGCAGCCCGACTTAATATCACATATGGACGTGTATCCAACGTATAAGACGACATATTTTTTATCTTAATCGTTCATAAAAGTTGTGACAGTATTTTTATATGCTCTACCATGTGAGATATTAAATCACAACTTTAATAGACATTCATCCCACCGGCAAGGCTTGGTCTGTGATCATTGCGTATAAAATTAGGTAGGTAACCTGTCTATGCTTGAATAGGATTGCAGCCGTAATAACGCGGAATACTAGGGAATGCATTAAGTTTGCATTACCTATCAGATGCCGTGCTGGCGGAGCGTGCCGAGTGCTAATGTAAGACCGGCACGACTCCGATTTGTTATCAACGCCATTGAATCCCGTAAGCGCTTTTATGCTCTTCACATTATTAACTCCGTGGGCCGAGTTCACCTGTTTTTAGATTGTTCTATTTACTAAGCAACAGTTATGATATCATTAATAAGTAAATTTTAGGTGTAAGGTAATAAAGATGGCAATTTATAGAAAAAGGATAGTTTTTTTTCTGCAAATGTTTATCAATGGGAAAGAGAAAAATACAGAGCAAAGTTTTATATTTTGATGATTATATCATATTATGTAGATGGAGTGAAGCTTTATAGATTCCTTTAACTTCAATTAAAAAAAATGATATCAATGTAAATATATGTTTAAACATTTTCTTACATAATATTCCATATCTTTGGTCTTAAGGTCTCTGCCCACTACACAGTATCATACTATGACCGTGCTATGAACGTGTCAGGCAAACAAATATTCTCTGTATTAAAAAGTATGAGAGCATGCCCACTAGCCCGTTCCGTTACCGACCAGCACCTTCGCGTGCCATGCACGGACCGGTAAGTATTGTCGATACATACGACTTGTGGGCATAGAAGAGCGTATCGTGTTGCTTGACGTGTTGTGGAGTTGAAATGGATAGAGACATTTAATAACAAATTTGAAATAAAAATGTATAATCCATATCTTCATTGGATAAGATATAAGTATATCATAGAAATACAACTGCTTGCAAAATATTTTTCCCAGACTGCAATATGTGTCATTCCTAAGTTGTAATAAAGTCATGATATATACTTATAAATGAATATCTAAAGTACCATGAAAATAGAAACACACTAGAAGTCTCATAATATTATCTGCCAAATGCACCACTCAATTCTAATAGGCATTGAAGCTTTTGTTATGTAGATTCTGTGGTATCTTACACCACAGGGGTCTCTGTTACGACAAATTAGACCGATTTCAATTTGTAACGTTGCATAATACTTTGGAAAACTGCATTATTCATACTGCATTAAGCAGTCTGTTAAGATCATAGATAAAATTTTATAACAAAGTGAATAACTTTACAATAATATATTTTGTCATTTATTTATTATGACATCATATGTAAAAATAATACTTATCCATAGGCTTTCCCTTCATGTTAATTTGTTAAACAAGAGGGTATTTACACGTATTTGTATGAGTTTATTTTAGGTATAGTAATCGTCAAAAATGTTGAGCGATTGACGAGAATAGCTGCGAATCGGTAGAATCGCGCTCGTGGGTGCGAGAAAGACAACACGACTGGGACAACCAATCAACGCTCGCGCACATGACGATCACGCGCCCCGCGCGCCGCACCGCTACCTCGATACCTTATTTTTGACTTCTGCGCAGGTTTCGTTCACCGCTAAAGGTAATTGACGGTTACTATACATATTATTAACGTGTTAACTTTTTTATATACCTTCTTAAAGCATTTCGATAGTTTTAACAAAAAGAGAAAAACAACATAAAAAGATTGTGACCACATAATTTTCTATTAGAGGTGAACTACAAGAAACAACAAGGAAGCTTGTGGTATAATTTACCTAAGCCACAAGCTTTTTTTAGTTATTACCATTGTAGAGTAAATTTTTAAACCGTTACCGTGATATCTACATTGCATAGATAAGACACACTTATACTATACATTGTGGGTCTTTATCCAAAATCAATTCATAATAACAAATTGATAAATATTAAAAGTGATGGCCTATGAAAGTCATCAATATTATTTTGATGGGTTTTTAATCTGCTTCGTTGTAGGGCTTAGCTTCTTTTGATATTCAAATTGGTGCCGGAATCGGGTCCGTCATCTCGCTTTATAATGAGCCATGGAATAACAAACTACCCTCTTTTATCAACGCCCACAGATTGTCATTCCTATAATATGGGAACGTTATAATATTGCGTTCCGGCATAAGCTCATTTATATTGCGTAGACTAAAATAATGTTAGTAACGATATAAAGGTGATAAATATATCATATAAGCATTCCTTATTTGGTTACTTTTGATGCTCGATGTACAAAAAATATTGCATGCAATAATTATTAAAAAAAAATTCGAAACAGCTACAGCTACTGCTACCTTTAGATTGTGGTAATGTGACGTTAGAAACCACCAGGTTTGGAGTTTGGACGTGTCCCTGTTTCGTTTGAGTAGTTCTCTTTTGAGTAACAGTCCTCCTGTAATGCTAACCCAATCATATTAGGTAAAAAAGGGGTCACCTTAGAAATGAAAGATAATAAATTTTTCTACAACTTTCGAGACTTTTGAGACAACATTTAGAATGACAAAACAACCACGTTCGCGACATATGAATGAAGAAAGATGTAGTTAAAACATTCAACGTTAAGCATAATTCTGCATAATGCGGAATAATATTATAATTGATAAACTAGGTTGAATGGTACCTAGGTTGGTATAGTAACCGTCAATTACCTTTAGCGCTGAACGAAACCTGCGCAGAAGTCAAAAATAAAGTATCGAGGTAGCGGTGCGGCGCGCGGGGCGCGTGATCGTCGAGTGCGCGAGCGTTGATTGGTTGTCCCAGTCGTGTTGTCTTTTTCGCACTAATACGTCAATTACCAGCGCGATTCTTCATTCTACCGCATGCTGCGCAGCTATTCTCGTCAATCGCTAAACATTCGTGACGATTATTATATTATCTATCAAGCAACCAAGTGTCAATTTTGCAGTGTGAAATGGCAATTGTATTTGACATTTGAGTTTTGACATATGCTTGACTATGAGTATGAACTTATGAAGGTTGAGATTTGAGAAAATGAGATGAAAATGTGAATGAGGTATGAATTAGAGTTTAGACTTTGGTTGGTAGAGAGTTGAGACTATAAATTAAAGTATTTAAACACTACGTTACAGTCCGAGAATTAAGTGTTGTAAGAAAACTTATTTATTAAAGAAAAAAAAAAACGAAAACATGTGCCGTCTTGCCTCTTCTACTGTCGATAAAATTGCTGAATATTGTTTAACAATATTTGAAAATTTACCCAAAACAGGTAAGCCAAATGAAAATGAATGGACTGTTCTATCATGTATAATTCAATATGAAAGCCTGACAGGAAATTACAATGTAGTCTCATTAGGAACAGGATCAAAGTGTATTGGGGCTACGAGAATGTCTCCTACAGGCAATATATTAAACGATAGCCATGCTGAAGTAGTGGCACGTCGTGGGTTTCTTCTGTATTTGTATAGTAACATTGAACAGTGCTTAGAGGGAAAAGATTCTATTTTTGTTTTAAAGGATTCCCACTGTTTACTCAAGCCGGGCATTGATTTTGTTTTTTATTCATCACAGTTACCCTGTGGAGATGCATCTATTATACCAAAAGTTGACAATAATGATGATGATCAAGTTGGAGAAATTGTTTGTAACACAAAGAGAACAGGCAGTGAGGATGTAAATGAATATAAAATAAAAAGACCCAAGTCGGATGATATACACAGAACTGGTGCTAAATGTCTAGAAAACTCCGAGCAAGATCCAAAATTACCAGGCACTGAGTATCACCTTTTAGGGAAAGTTAGGACAAAACCTGGAAGAGGTGATAAAACACTTTCGGTTTCTTGTAGTGATAAAATTGCTCGATGGATAAATTTGGGCATACAGGGCAGTCTGCTTGACATGCTTCTTGTAGAGCCTATATTTATAAAACATTTTATATTTGGTGCAGTTGTCCCTTATTCTGGTGAAAGTTTAAATAGAGCATTTTTTGCTAGAAATCAAGAGAATCATACAGTATCATCTGTTCCATATATTTATCAGAGTAAAATAAAATTTCCTTATATAAAGTCTGAAAAATATACTAAACCAGCTTCTACCAGTATTATTTATGTAAATAGCAACAATAGGTATGTAATAACTATTAACTAAAATACATAACTTAAAGTTAGTAATATAATGAGTTTTTAAACTCATTATTTATTTATTTAAATAAATAAGTAAATATTTAAATAAATAAATAAACAAGTAAATAATGAGTTCTTATTGCATTACCAAGCATTAATTATAGATTCATAAACTTTTGAGTGCTTGTGAATGTATAAATATATTTATAATGAAAGTTATTTTTTTAGAGTATATGAAGCTGCTGTTCAAGGAAAAAAATTGGGAGTAACAAAGAAGAATGAAAAGCTACCCAACAACTATTTGAGTATTTGTAAATTTAGTCTTTACCAAAGGTTCAAATGTATTCTAGACAAAAAGGAGAAATGGAAACATAGAATTTGTAGTGAAAAGGCATTAACCGATATATCCTATAATGCAATGAAGTTAAAATCTGAAAGATATTTTATTAAATGGAAAGAGGTCAGAGAATCTTTTTTCAAAAGCTGGACCAAGAAGCCAGATTTGTTCACATTTACATAAAATGGTGTTTTTATAAAAATTAAAATTAAGTTTCAATAAAATATATTACTTTTATTTTATGTCTGTGTACATGTAGTTCAACCATTACTTGCTTTCCAAAATGTATTAGCAATTTGTTTTGGGTAAACTATTGCCTCTACTAATTGCAAAGTTAATAAATATTAAAGGTGATTTTGATATTTAAGTTATTATTTTGTGACATAGTAGTGTGAAATAGGAGTAGCAGGTTGGTTTTAGATAAAGATGCTTTATTGTTTTTTATTTACCTTTTTACCACGTAGGAGTCTATTAAAGTAAAATGAGTATTATTCTTTTTCGACGTTAACATTAACGACATGTTAATTCTTAAAGTCTAAATGGTAATCTGTTTTGTGAGTATAAAAATATTTTAACCACATGCCTAGTTATAATACAATATTTCAAATATTTTTATTTAAATAAAATATATATAAAAGAAAGTCGTGTTAGTTACTTCACTTATAACTCAAGAACGGCTGAACCGATTTAGCTGAAAATTGGCAGGGAGGTAGTTTAGAGCCAGGAGAAGGACATAGGATACTTTTTATCCAGTTTCCAGGGGAATAATTTTTTTATGAAAGTAAACACGAACGGAGTCGCGGGCAACAGCTAGTAAAATATATTGTTAGATATCAGTCTATATTTGTGTATACATTTCAGTATTTGTATTCGACTTTATTTCGTCGAGTATCGACCAATTCCTTCGACCCAAACCGTGTTCAAGTTCACCTACTTTCTACCGGATAGCAATTAAAAATAATTTGCATTTCTCATTGTGCATGTTTACCTGTAGGGCATTGTTTTTATTTAAATAGAAATGAGAGCATGCAAAAATGTAGTGAAAAAGTAAAGATAAACCGTAATTGGAATGCTTCGGCAACCTCATTAAAAATTTAGCCCGATGTACGTATTTATATGTAAAATTAATTATTAAGGTTGACGCATTCCGGATTTATTAACGTAACTTAAACATGTTGGCAATTATCTTGTTTATTTTAAAAACACTGAAGTATTATTTATCTGTGTATATGATAGTTAGTGTCAAATAATATGTTTTAAATATCATTAGCGTTGAAACTTGAAATATGTAAAGTCAATATTATTTGTTTTGTAGGCTGTTGAGTTTTTACTATTAACCGATAAGGAACGTAACTTATCTATAACTTTAAATTGTTTACACCTTAGTAATAAGGCAGTATGTGTATGAATATGACATAATAATCGCGATTTGAGAAGTAAAGACTGTAAAAGATGATTTGTTTATCACAAATGCAAGACATTTGAGGTTAGGTAGTTCATAAGTTTAGTTTGCCTGCGAGCTATGACAGCACAATGGCAATACTAACGCATAAATCATAACAGGTGAGCGCGTGCGCAGCGTCTGCAGATCTTATTGGTCGATCTTACTACGGATGATAATTCTACGCCGAGCCATACTCAATATTGTGGCCTCGCTATACGAGCTTATTCCTCCCTATTAAGCTAATTCCAATTTGCCGTTATAAAGTAAAATCTATTGTTTGAATAGCAAATATAACGGTCAGGTCATAAATTTGATGTTCCCGTGGTATTAGCTATCGAGTAGAGCGGGGAGGGCTTGATCACGACTCATTGTTTATCCGCGACAAATTGCAACGCTCAAATCCTAAAGAAAGCTGACACCGCCGACCATTACCTGAATAAATCATATCTGACATTTAATGTTATCATTCTTCAAACTTACCTTTTCACATATCACCAAAACCATATTGTATAAGATTAACCAATTTTCGCATATCAAGTAACTGCTAAAAAGAAACTTAAGTATTAAATTGGATAATTTAAAAATAAAACAAATTATAACCGGCTAATTATTTAGCGATCAAGTACAATTTAAGGTTGAGTCATCATAGAATTTTCTTCCTCCTATCTCTAGTACTCAATATAGAAAAGAAGCAAAATAAAAAGCAGCTATGTTAATTGTTGGTCTTCGTAGAAAACTAGATAGAATCTATCCATATAAAGTAGATTACAGTTACGTTGTCGTGTGTTCCATTTGCCATCACAGGAAACTTATCAACCGACTGTTTCATTTTCTAGATAAATTGGTCAATATGGATGTTACCTACGGTGAATCTGCAGCCGTCAGCTTACAGAACGGTTTCGTGCTTGACTTGACGGATTTAGGCTAAAGATATTTATTTCAAAACCCTTTTTCGCAATTATTCTCCTATACGACGTCTTTATGTAAACCTTATTAAAATTTCATACATTTTGTAAGGCCAATGGGATTTATTGGACTGTAAATAAAGGTTTATTATAATTAATACAGGTTTGCACACTTTTAAATCGTCAAAAGCATTAACTGTTAACACCATTCCAATCCAATTGTGTTGCAGAAAATAATTTACTTTTGGTGTTAATGTCATCGTCAACATTATGTAAATATATTATAGTACCTTATCGCTTATGCTTAACAGTAAAATAAACTATATTTTAAAGTGACCCTAAAGGAACACGACGTTCTGAATTTAATTAAAAGTCTTTCTTATTTGTAAAATTATTAAAGATTTGTTTTGTCTGTAAGTTTCTAAAAAAACGATTAATTTGGTTGTGTTATCGTTACTATTCTTGAAGATAATATCATGCAAAGACATTCAAGAAAAAGGAGCATTATATCTAAAACATCCAGATCATTACTTAGATAATTCTTATTAAAATTAAAGTTTGGAAAAAAGAATAATTATTATGTAATTTTAATTAATTAACACAGACCCATACATACCAAATAGGTGAAATAAAAATATTTTCCACAGCTTAAAACATAAACCTTGACCCATCAAATTCAATAGAACAAATTGAAATCTTATGTTTCATTCTTTATAACATTGATACGTACAATTCAAACAAAACATTTTGTTTTCGACGCTTCACCCTTGACTCAGATACTCGCTTATAACATGAGTTATGTTAAGAATAAGAATTTGTTATTATTTATTGAACTTCCTGAGATTAGCGAATTATCAACGTAAGTCTGTCCTCGTGCCAGACATTTATTCAAATGAACTTGAATCAATCAAAGTTTAATCCACGACAATTTGAACTTATTTAATTTTTACCCATGGGTACAACAAAGTATTGTTTTTATAAAATTCTTTAACCACGTTATTTTATCGTGATAATTAACTGACGTAGCTATTTCAAACAATTAGTATTTGGTGCTTTATCCAAGGCATTTTTCAAATATTCGAAGAGCTTTTCAATAAATAAATAACATTGATATATCAACATTTAAAAACGTATCAAGGTAAGATGAAAATATCAACATTACATTTCCTCTGACGATCATAAATCCTTTATTTGTGGCATTCAAGTATCGCGAGACAAACGGATATTAAAATAATTTTTGAACTTGAATATCCTTTTATCTTTAAAGAGTTTTCAGAGAAAGATAAGTTGTGTCAAAATTAATTAATTAATATTGTGTAGTAGATAGGTATATGGAGTTTGTTTTAATCTCAAGAGCGACGATATTTTATGCAATCGTCACAGTAATACGTAAAGCTGTAGGTAAAGAATTATGGCGTTAAAAGTTTTCTTTAGCTTTGGATTAACATAATCATAATAGAACATTTGGCATAGATAGGCTATTGATTGCCTTTATTGCTTGTATAACGATATGGCATTTTAATGTATGCAATTAATTTATACGTCTAGTAAAAATTTAAATGAAATAAAAAAAAACACTGGGTGAATAATGTTTGACGGCTATCACGCGACCCCATCTCGATACATTCATTTTTACTCAACGTACTCGTATTGATTCAGCGTTCGCTCTCGACCGGCTGGTCGCGACCCGCTGAACTTTACATATAACTTCATGATTATGATTTTTATGGTTCAGAGGTTTTATCGAAGACAAATTTATTATAAAGCAAAAGAAGTTTCAGATAGGTCACAGATCCGCATCAAATATGACTAGGAGCGGGGAACATCGATATGACGCATGGTCCAGACTCCAGCCTCCCGACTCGATAGCTTAGAAAACAGCGAAATATTTTACATACTTACGTATCGATTGACGAGTAATGTTCTAGAAATATTATTACAATGTACCCGTTCTTAGATTTTAGGAGTTTTCACGAGCTTTACCTAATTGAAATTGAATTTCTTCATAGCTCTTTCCCTTATCCTATACAAATGGAAGTGAATTTAATATGTTATTTTGTAACTAACGTTGTTACCAGTTTATAGGCTAAGAGATTTGCAGATATGAATTGTTTAATGCGCAAGTGTGAACTGCGCTATTGTAAAGCCAAATAAACGAGTCTTGACACGCGATAGTATTTACGAAACCTTCAACTCACCACACAAGTAAATAAGCACTTATTGACATTGTTACCCAAGCTATCGATAAGTAATTTAATTAGAACAATTGAGATTGCATTTAAAAAAACAAGTCCTGCGTGCTGTTTCTAGATAATTAAATTTAATGTATTTTTTAAAGGAAATGTTTTAAAACGCTCATTTGTTAGTTGACAAAACTATCTATGGTTTTATAAATATTTGTCTTAATTTACTGTTCTTAAGTAAAAAAAAAGAAATAAATAAAATTTATTGTCTTCTGCACATTCAAAAACAAACAAACACTTTATCAAAAATATTACAATGAGAAAACAAAAGGAAGCGTCTGAGCCTGTGCTGTCCCGAAACCGAAATCTGAGACTGCGCTGTTTTTCAGACGGTCCTGGCTCCCTGTGATGTTGTTCGGGAGCAGAAGACTCAGACAAGACAGACGCAGCAGTCCAAGCTGAATTTTTAGTATATAAAAACGTAAGCATTATTTTGTAACAGTATCTATTCTTTCTTGATGATTTCTGTCACAATAATTAAATTAAACCAATAAAATGATAACGTGATGTTGTAATAGATATATGTATATATATAAAAACGCAGCTCAAAAAGTGGTTCCATCAGCACAGTCATGATTGCATAAACAACGTCGTTCGAGGAAGTCGTAGTAACAACCAATTTGCGTCGGGAAGCCTTGCTTTTTTCCGATTCCACCTTCCTTAATGAGAAGCAAATTGCTAACGATAATTTTCGTTAATTCACTTAAAAACGAAGAGAAAATTTAAGTATTAACTAGTAAATAATTTAGTTTAAAAACAGGAATTGTACGTTAAATCTTTTTGGCCTATTGACGGAACAATCAAGATTTGCATCGCTTTCGTGAGAGTTTTATTGTTATTCGTTATTGCCAATAATGTGTAGACCCAAATTGAAGATATCATAAAAAGCTTTTTTTAATAAAATGAAAGTTAACTTTAGTAAAATAGATCGGTATTTTCAGAATCATTAGAGCATGGTTATAATGTATCGGCAGGCATTAATTGATAGGCCTGAATCATGACTTAGTAGTGCTATTTGTCTAAATCGAACCTGAGCTATCAGTGGGACGTCTGTAGGCGGCAGGGATCCAATTACGTCCCATTGCGAATTAATTTATTGAGGCGGGCGCCTCAGCGCTCTCACCTTGACACGTCTGACGCGCCCAATCGGGATGCCCGGACCCAACGACAGGTTTACAAAAGCCCTACACTAAAGACATAAGGATTAAAACATTTACTTTCGCTCGCTTTCAGTTTTGCATGCCCAATAATTTCGCAAATATCAAATTACCACGGGGTATTAAATTGCGATCCATCGAATACGACAAGCGTGGACTGCGGCGTTAATAATTTTAATGATTACTCTGGAGGAATTTATATAGGGGATATTAAGTGTAATATGTGATTCAGAAGCCCATTTGCATTTTTTACATGGTAAAAAGTTATTAATAATAATTGTATAAAGTATTGCAATAATATGATTAATAATATCTACTATTTATAATTCGTTAATCAATCAATAAAGTTAACAAATTCGTTATTGGTTGCTAGACGACTATACGCATCGAGATAAGGATAGTAGCATTTCATTATTCCATGTAGTATGCGCATACGTAAAACTAGAACGAAGGCTGTATTATCGGAGGTTGCGCTTACGCTTTTGATATAAGCAGAGCTCAGACGCCGGCAGTCGCATAAGAAACTCTGCGGCCGATAGTCGACTCCTCGGTGCGCAGACCACCGCTATTTGCCGGTTGATTCTCGAACTTATTTACGATCAACAACGACATTTTTTCAATCGATACATTCTTAAACTTATCTGTGCCCAGTGAACAGTGAAGACATTTATGTGAACTCATAAAGATGTCGTTTTAATTTGTATTAAACGTTATTTGTAATAAAAAACTATCCAAATGAAGATGACTGTAAATCGAATAAGAGTGGTGGTGCTTGGGAGCCCGCGAAGTGGAAAGTCGGGTTAGTATAAATATAGAAGCAGTGTTAGATACCTATAAAACAATTTCTAGATTTATCTGCAGTTTATTCTTTACATTTAGACTTTATTTTGATTGACTACATGCTTATACAGATGTTTAAATCTTTTAATAGCTCTTTACTTCTATTAAATTAAAATGATAGAAGATACATTTAAAAATTATCACCGAAAGGTATGTTATATGAAATAAAATTCCATGATCAACATTTGGTCTTAACGTTATGTGTTTAAAACCAGATACTTGGTCGAAGTATTAAAAATAACATTTAATATGAGGCAGCTTCTTGTATAATTTTATACTCGTTAAGTTTTTCAACAATAAAAAAGGGTTTAATTTATTCAACATTAAAAAATGCGTATCCAATTACTAAGAAATATTTTTAAAGTACCACGAATAAATAAATCGCAAATAGTAGGTAAGTAGTAAATGTTATAAATATAATACTAGATAAACATAATACATAATTGTTTACATTCTCTACAATTCTATCGTATGGTCTCATCGCATTCCTTTCGAGGGCAATCTCCAGTATCAGCGCTGATAACATTACAGTGAAGTATTTTAAAATAATAACTTCCCACGTCAAAGAATACTTACAAGAGAAATTACTAAGCCTATTACTACGATGGCATATTGAAAATGTATGAAGTGCATTTTGTATGAACATACGTAACTATGGCTCGCAAATGCAGTTTGGATCAACGACCTCGAAGACTAAAATGGTTGAATGGTCGTTTAAGTTACACAACGGTTGGCGCCAGGCGTCGCTCGGGAAATCGCTTGACCTAGCGGCCTCGTCTCATGATTGCGCCCTAATTGATCTCTGATGAACTGAAAAAGACATGCTTGTGATTCATTAGACGTAGATCGGATGCATTAAATTGTTTTCAAAGTAAATCCTGTCGCGTAAGAGCGGCGCCGGCGTCGCGGATACGACCGAGTAACATGAATAGGCTTCTATTCGTCTCGTTTCTGCGTACAGATTCTTAGGAAGAATGTTGAGCAGTAGATTACCACTGAAGGCATGGTAAAAAGTTACACACGGAAAAATACTCGTGTTAAGTACTAATACGTAAAGTAGATTAAACTACAGAATGTGAAAGAGAACTCTACAACTAGAGTTCAATGAACGAGCAAAGAGTATAGATTAAATATTAAAACTATACAAAAAATATTATGTAATTATTCATCAGGAAATTAAAATTAATGATTGAATCGAGAAATGCAGACGATGCAAGCGAAAGCTGACGCGAGCCGCGGCGAGTTATTTTTAGAACATGACATAATTGCGATCATTAAGTTCGCTGTGCTCGTAAATATGAGAATAAGATGTGTTTCATAAGTTGACCCCTTCGGAAACAGTTGATCATGAGGGCGCATATATTACAATGACATTATTCGACTTAATAGCACGTCGTTATGCGCTTGGTTATTGAAAATAGAGATGACAGAAGTGGACACTACTATATTTAGATATCGTGTTAATATCAATTGTTATAAAATTTTTTACTGAAATTAAAATACGAACAAGATAATAGAAAAAATAAGGAAAATATTTCATTTGTCACTCATGACTGTTTCTTGTCTATAGACATGAATATCAATATTCTTCTAAAGAAAATTCAATTTATTAACAATAATTTCGGTTACTGGAACTGAGAAAGAGTCCGTGAGAGTAGGTAATTTTACTTTTCCTTGGCAATTTTAACCAAAACGGCGTGCACCAGGTCAGTTATAATGGTTATTTATCAAACCAGATACTAAAGAACCGTTAAGCAAAATCACTTAAAACGCCTTATAGACTTTCGATATTCAAAGAAAGTGCAAGTCTTGTGTGTAAAGACTTTTTAACCTTTCGAAGTTAAATTATTACGCCTTTTTACGGTGAGGGCCAACGAGCTTATGTGTTCCCTGTATAACTAATATTGTGCAGATAATTAAAAGTTGTGGCCACAGCCTACTAAATATATTCGAAAGGTAGATACGGAAGGAAGATACGGAAGGTATTCAATTAGAGGATGATCTATCAAAATCGCTTAAGAACTATTACCTTCAATAACAAAGAGTTCTTCATAAGTGTAAATCTTTGATCATAATTTTTTTTTCTGATACTGTTTTTAAAAAGTTTGTGAGCCTAAAGTTATAAAACGGTTTGGTATTAATCTATAATTTTAGTTCTCTATATCTTGTATTTCTACATGAAAGCTCATAACGGTTCCTATATTAATAGTTTTCTGGTGACCCACGTTGCCTGACGAGAAACACCATGCGTCAACGCGACTCGTAGTGGGATCGACAGTTGATGGATGGTCTTCGTAATCTATTAATTACGTACAGAAATAAATTCTTCAAGATACAACACCTATTGTTTCTGGAGGCACTATCCATCAAATCCCACCATGCCAGATTGTTTGATCATTGTAATTTGTCTTTACGGTTAAATGCGTTTAGTGCAGCTTATCTATACACACATGTGAACCCTTAATCATCTACTTTATTACTATCTACTTATTAATTGTATTAATTTAAAGTATTGATTAACATTATCACGTTGAAGTCTTCAGATAAAGATGTTAAGTAAATATTGCATAATACAAAAACAAATAAAGTTTATTAACTTTGTGTCCATCCAAGCCCCGACAGAATCGTTTTATTATCTCGCGTAATCGAATTTCAGAGAAAGTGAAATATATTTAATATCTCCGTACTGAAGTCGGAAAGAAACAAAATAAAAACCCGAGTGTGGAATTTTGCGTGTGTGTCATAATTAAAGATTATCAGTGTTATAATATTGCATACATAAAAATTATTGCAGGACCCGGAGGTTATAAGCTGTCATTAGGCTTTAAACTTTATAATGCCATATTGACTGTTATTCAACATTTTATTGTGGTCTTTATAACTTTTGAATGTTGTTATTGAATCTTTGTTGTAAATAAGACAATGTATCGAGGTTTCATATTTCTTAAAACTTTGCACGTGAGCTTTTATTGTTAATTAATAAAGTTTTCACCCGGAACAAACACATTATGACACAAAATTATCTTAATTGTTTCGTGAATCATGGAATTACTTCTCAGAATGGGACCCATCTTACAAGTCACATTTAAAACTGTAAAAGGTGAAAATATGTATACGATTTTATGAAGTTTTGAATTAGGTACCTAAGTTGATAAACATTTTTAGTTATCCTGATGTATATGTTTGTTTCTGTAAAAAATTCCCCAGTCATTAACCTCTTTGTAACAAACCTCGGTATTCGAGATGCATCAATTGAAGTTCGATTTTGAACTAGAATAGAGTTGGAATTTATTTCAAGTCCATTGTCATGCGACACTATTAGTTGTGCAAGCGACGGGCATCTGTTACGCAAAGTAAGTTTCGTGACTTGGACGCTCCCGATCTAATCAATCGATACTAATGTATTTTTAGGGATTCCATTTGGAGTATAAAAAACTGGCTATCAACTTAATGCATATCAGATTGTTTAATTTTACTGGCCTTGATTGTATTATTATACATATTATATTACATTAATGCAACTCCACAAACTATATTTTATGAAATTTTATTAGCGTATAAGCGTTCGTCTACTATTTACAACCGCTTAAGATGCCATATAAAATCTATGTTACATTGTAGTACGGTAATAATGGGCGTGAATACTGCTTCCATACTAGCTACTATTATGTAGAAGACTTTACATCATTTTGTTCGGTAGCTATTCATTTAAGTTGCTTTGTCCTCGGCGTTGATAACTATTTGTATTCTATCAGGAATACCAGGAGTGCATCACGTAAAAGGACTAATCATTGCTAGTCGTAGAAAGTCGGGTGTAATGACCTGTTGATGACGCTTCTCAATTCTGATTTGTTTTGTGTACTTTGTTTCGCAGCATCAATTACATTATTTCTCCTTATTATAGTCGCACAATATTGATATATTAATATTTATTGTTTGTTACAGCGGTGGTTGTGCGTTACCTTACGAAACGGTACATTGGCGAATATAGTTCAACTGGAGGTAAGCAAATTTTGTTCATCACTTTCATATATAAATTTCAAGTTGTCGATAAAAATGGTTGATTATAACTTTATTCAAATTCAAAAGCGACCGCTGCTAATTATGTCAGTGAATGGCCGATAAAGATAAGCAAGACTCTAAATTTATATTTGATTTTAGTATGGGTCGCGAATTCAGTAGCGCCGTGGAGTTAATTTATGCAATTAACGTCAATTTACAAGATAACGACACTTTTTCTGTTCGCTCGCACCGAGGAAACAATTTCCTTCCGTCCTTAAGCCAAGTTAAAGTCCTTTTGCGTCAACGCGATGACGTTTGCAATACGTTAATATGATTGTCTTAATTTTCGTCAATATGAAAGAATTTCAATAGCCATATTTTACGTAATAGCATAAATGCGACAAATTATTTACCCATACGGAAACAATATTTTTACTGGCGTTGTCGTCAAAGTAGAGACTACCGAATGTCTATTTTCACAAATGCATTTTTAGCAAGACTAATATTCCAAAATATTTTAATGAATATTTCTTTGTTCTAGACTTCCTTTATCAACACAGAGTTGCGTTTGACGGAGCGGTATCTGAAGTAGAAATACTCGACACCTCAAACTGCGCGGTAAGTCCTTTTATTAATTCTGTTTTAATCTGCCTTCAATTTGCTATATCAATTCATTCATGTGCTAAACTGTAACTGGCAATTTTAAATTGAGCAACTTGTTTGCTCGGCTTGTTGAATAAATCGCGTATCGAGACCTTATTAATGAACCGTTATCTAATCCGAGATTAGATTAATTTTGTACGACATCTCCATTATGTATACGTCTTATATCATTATGAATTGATCTTATAGGCAGCGCATAATCTTATAATTTTCGATTAAACGTGAGACAATGAAGATTTTAATCTGACAGGTGTTGCTTGAGCCATCTTGAGTTCGACGTACGGTTCCATTATGAAATGATGCCTTGGCAACATGTCGTATATTGGTTTAGTTAAGATGCTGTATGCAAAATAAATGAATGAATTATGTAATGTCTTTTGTGCTTAGTCATTGTTTTGATTAGAGTAAACCTTTGTTTTATTCGTGGGCACTAGCAGAGATTAGTGTAGTTGTAGACGTTTTATATGGCGTGTTAATTTTATTCCGCTGTCGTTGACACGGCTGTGCTTTTATTTATCTTCTAAGAACATCAGCTAGTACATTATTTATTGCCAACGTTTGCACTGCGCTGTACGAGAGGAATGTATTTCGATGTGCAACTTTGTGTAAGGTGTGTGTTGTAGGACAGATATTTACAACCTTTAAGGCGAAAATTATTGTTTTTACCTTTGCGTTTAGATAAATCGGAATGTTCTTGTACGGAATACGAGCGAATATTGAATTTATTAGGTTTTAAAATATTTATGAACCATTTTATGTGGTGTAGTTTTATTATTAATTTAACTTTATAGTATAGAGTATGTGGTCTAGTCGAGTGGTGTAACATCTATCATTTACTTTTTCAGTATATCGAACCATTTATTTATAGATAGTTTTTTAGGAACTAAGCATGTTTTTCTTCCTCGTTTTTTAACGGATATTATATATTGTCTAGATCCGTGGGTGTCTCGGTGAGCACATACGATGGGGCGATGCCTTTGCAGTAGTGTATTCAGTTTGCGAGCGACGATCTTTCCTGGCGGCGGCGGAAATTCTCTCTCTCCTGGAACGAACCAGGTTGCCTGGTTGCGCAGCTGTCACCCTCCTGGGCAATAAACGTGACCTCGAGCACGCAAGGTGGGTTGACAAATCTTATAAATGACTTACAATTCAGGAAATCGGAAGAAATTTTGACGACTGAATTTAGGCAGCCAATAATTTAATAGACCAATATTAAATTGTTCAAAAATTGTATACAAGCAAAATGCTACCAGTTCAGTTTCTATTTTAACTTTTAAGAACAGTTTTTTGCTTATTCCTCTTTATAAATCCATACACACTCGTACATGCTTTACAAAGGATTATAAATAAAATTAACTTTTAAAAGTGTATCCTGATTAAAAAATGTTTTAATGTATTTTATTAAATACATCTGTTACTTAAAGCGGTGCAGTTTACAAACAAAGAGTTTACGTCAAGTTTAATAAATAAATTGGATGATTTTATAATAAAATGTATATAAAGTATAAAGAGCTGACCTTCTACGAATACTATACAGTATGAGTGCTATATATTTTTATTAACAAGGCAATAAATTCCTCTCTTGACACATTAAGTCGTACCAATACTTTGTCACAGGGCTTTTGAAGATAAAATACGTCAACGATTGCTTCAAAAATATATTATTGTTTAATACATTGTAAATTGTATCCTTTATGTATTGGGCAAGAATCGGTTTAAGGCCCGTTAAAGTGATTAATTATTACCAGTAATATTTTAATTACGCAATAAGATTTAAATAATTGGCATTCGTTTTGTAATCATTATGAGTAACGCCAATTATTTCGTTAACTTTATATTTTGCTGAAATCTATACGCCAAGTTTTAATAAGCATCAATATATCTTATTTAGAGTTGTCAGTATTCGAAATTGGCTTATCTCCACTGTATAATTTTTAATTGGAAACATATTACATGTATTTATGAAGGAGATAGTTACGGAAACTGAAGGAAGTACTAGTTTAAGTATTGCTTCACTACTAATATCTAATGTATTCTTTTTACCCGACTACGGCAAAGCCAAAGGAGGGTTATGATTTTGACAGGCTATGTATGTATGTATGTATGTTCATCTGTTCCCTCGTAACTTCTAAACCACTAATCAGAATTCGACAAATGACATATCATTAGAAGCGTCTTAATTGTCCGCTGGTTATAGGCTATATAGATTTTCACCAAATTCAATGTGGCGCCCTCTAGCGGACAAAATATACAGAGTAAAAAAATAAAGTTAAGCTAGATATGCCGTGTTTGGTATAATTTTAAAGCGCTTCACTTGTACATTTCGAATATATATATATATTACTAGCATTTGCTTGTGACTTTACCTGTATTCATGGGGTACTTTTATACTTTTTCAGCGTCGTTTTTTGTCGTAGTTGGGTTTTAGTTTTTTTACTTTATCTTGTCTTATATATGCATATATAAGAAAATAATATATTTCTAAAACTCGTCTTGTGTTTTGCCAGTGTTTAGGCATGTATTACACATAAACCTTCCTTTTGAATTTCTCTGTATGATAAAAGATACCGCATGAAAATCGGTTGCGTTGTTTTAAACATTTAATTATACATAAGGACAGACAGAAGAAAGCGAATTTGTTTTATACTATGTAATAATGATATCGAATGACAATAATGTTCAGTCTGTACAGGTCATTGGAACACTATACATGCTATACTTAAATCATTTAATAATATATGTGTTTGTAATTAGGGAGGTCCACGCGGAGGAGGGCCAGGAGTTGTCGCTGCGATTCGGTTGCCAGTTCTACGAAGTGTCGGCGGCGGAGTCGTGCGCGGGAGCAGCGCTCGCTTTCCACGCTCTGCTCCGAGAGGCGCGCGCTCTCGCCTTATTACTACCAGCGCCTAGGCGGAAGCTAGCTGCCTATTCTGTGTCTAAGGTAATTTTTATACATCTTGACGTGTTTTTTATGTGTGTAATATGTGTATGTAACATCTACATGTTAAATTCATTTAATTTAATTTACATTCTTTGCCTTCAAATCGAACTAATATTAAGGAAGTTATTGAAACAATTTTTTCATATATTTAGTTTTTGTTAAACTACTCTTTGTTACAGAACAGTTAATGGGAAATGCTTCTCTTAAATATAATAGGTGTTAATATATTATTACTAATACTATATTTAAATGAGAAGTGTGAGAAAAAAAAATAGTAAAAAAATATTTTGATAAAATAGTTTTGAATGAATACCATAATTATGGTAATTTTCTCTTACTGATTTCCTGCAAACGGTCTCGCAACTCAAAAACCGTTTCTCACAACCAACATATAAAGAAACCCTATAGTTTACAAGCGTTAGATACCTGTACACATACCGATCGATTCCATAGATGGATTGCAAAAGAAAAATGTTACGTAAAATAATTAATGATAGTTGATCATCGATGTTTCTCTTACGCGCATAGACCACATACTTGTGTTCACCATACACGGATGCTTTCGAGTTCCCACGTTTTAATGTCCGGGCCCAAGAGCTATGCCGGCAATTCACTCCTGCATTTTAGATCTATTCTCCTTGTTCTTATACACATAACACATCGATACGCTTAAAAGTAATTACAAACAAGTAATTATTATTAAAAAAACAAAATACCCGACTGCACACTAAAAAAAGAGTAATTATGTCTTTATCCCGTGGGACTTTTAGGATAAAATGTATCCTATGACACTCCCGTAATCAAGACAAATCTAACGATACCTCATACATCAAAATCCATCAAGCCGTTTAGGCTACAGGAGGTCACGAAGGAAAAGACATACATACATACATACACTCGAAAAACATTACCCTCCTTCTTTGGCAGTCGGGTAATTACACGTATACGGTGTAATACTGCTATGTTCTGTATTGTTCAAATTGGAAATAGATGGAAAGATTCCACGGAAGTAATATAATATTAAGTATTATCCAGGGAATACGTGAAATATATATTTAACATGTTAGTTTGTGGATGAGACTTTATCGTATATTTAATACTGAATACATAAAAATAATATGTATTAAAAGATAGTATGTTAAGTTCCTTTTATAATGTAATGTTCTCTTTTTTGCAGGTAATTGGTACAATATTTGGAAAAAATAGCAAAAGCGTTCGGAAGAAACGTCCATCTCTTAGTATTTAAGATATTTAATTTATTCTTCAGATAGACTGCGTATATAATAGGTAACGAGTACATATTGTATAAAATTGTGATAATTACGTATCTCATACATTAAGGCTTTTAAAAAATATTTTTGTATAACCTTTTCGAATGATTGATTAAATTTTATAAAGGTTGTAAGGTTCTGTGGGTGCTTCTGTTAAGATAGTGACTGACCTGTCATTAAATTGGTTCCGTGCGCATAAAAAACTCAATTTGTATTATTATAAAAAGGCAATATTTAAAAATGCGTGCAGAAACAATGAAATTTAAAATTTACTGCAGCTCTTCCCTGTCTTAACGCGATTAAAGGAAACGACAATATATAATATAAAATTGTTAGATGTATAATAAATTAAGATAAATTAACTGTAAATAAACAAATTGTTACTGTACATATACGACTTTATGTTTAATTAAAAACCTCGCATTGAAGCTATAAAGACCCGTCAGTCGAGATAACTGTTGTAAATAATAAATATTATATTAGACAATAACCGTTTATGTACTATCAATTTGTTTTATAATTAAATGCATAATAAACAATTTATGTTCATTTCACGCCTTTTAATCCAACACCTGTAACGCATTACTTTTCATAAATGCCTAAAATAATTTAAACATCACTTTTTGTTTCTTTTACGTTTATTTAAGATCCAAAAGTCTTAATTAACAAATCCTTTTAATTTTCAGTTCTTAGATTTCATTTTAATAATAAAAAATATCGTTAAATAAGCTTTATTGCATAGCTTATTACAAAAGGCTAACCCACAGGAAGCAACAATTCCAGCCTCAAGCGTGGGCACCTTACTTCGCTCTAAATACAGAGCAATTCATCTTTCAAAGTAGACACTAACAAGGTGCAAGACAATAAAACAGCACGCTTGATATACAAACAAGCGTGTATCTAGTTCTAGTATAAACACACTTCAAGATTTAATCTATACCTCTCGAATGGTTTGCGATTCCTAGTGGTTAGGACCATCATACCTTTTTGATGATCTCTTTTAAACATAATATGTATATTATACTGTGGTTTAAAACGTATATGCATTGTATTAAAAAAAATACAATCCTATTTATGACGCGCGATATTTTTATTGTTATTTTAATTGTCGTACTTAAAGGACACCCATGTAACATTCAGAATAGAAATCTTCTCGATTTGACAGCATCAAAAGTACAAAAAAAGCACCGTGTATGAGAATAACCTAAATTTAGTTTAAGCTATTATATCGTAGACTCGAGGCCAGCATATTTCTATTTTCACTCAACAGTCTTTGGTGTCAGATCAGCCGCGGGGGACATGCCTCGGCTACGTTGGAACTTGGAACATTATTGATAGAATAGGGTAGCGGTGCCGGAGAGAGTTAAACGGCCTTGTGTAAGTTGCACTGCCACTCACTCGTCATTCAATTCACCGATAACGTCCCACGATAGAATGTGACCAGTCCATGTGTGAAAGCGACAGGTGCAATTTTAAAGCGTTTCTTGGAGAAATTTCGCAACGAATATTACATTTAACTTCATAACACATCTAATTTAGCTCGGGCATCAAAGCGGAAACATTCGAATGTTTTGCGATATATCGTAAAAACGCCGGCAAGTTCAAGAGCACGTTGAATACCTACTTTCGTTACAATTTATCTGGCCGGTTTAGAATGAATGGTGGAATGAGCGATAAATAATTAGCATGCCAGCTAGATATTTCATATATAATAAATGTTTCTATGTTCT
>JADANM010002527.1:6691511-6733895 GCA_026213755.1 Eurema hecabe
TAAGGAACAATATTATATGACCAGATTTAATAAAACGTATATTTTAGTACGAAGGCAGGTTATAATGTTTTCTATTCTAGAAACCATATCAGTTTTAGTATCGACACTAACAATAACACTTTAGTTATCATCAGATTGACTGAACGTGTATGTTGTGGAAATTTATGTCTATATTATTTTAGTATGAAGTTTAAGATAAGGCAAAGTACCAAATAGTATTATACTACTCGTCTTAAGTATCATTCAACAAATAATTGTGATTTTTTTGTAGTTATAATGTAAACTATCAGCTACTTAATTTGTCACATGTTTAAGTTATAAGTTTGTTGTAATTTCGCCGTCTTGTTGCTTTTCTATACCACTGTAATTAGAAAGAGTTGCTTTCTAATAAATATTGATTTCTAATATGTATATAAATCATAATTGTTACTTATATGTCACAGTACCTGCAAACCGGATTGCGTCATTAAGTTTAATATAGATGTAATAAAGATAACGTGGTTAGTGGCTATATAATTAGAGTAAGATTTATGGTTTTACGAGCTACCGTAGCCCGTTGGCGAATACGTAATTAACATTTCATTTACAAAGGTGTAAATACATTTGTTTGATTGTGTACTGCCTGGGCTTCTTGTTCTGAAGCCTTATGAATGTTAGAAATTTTAAATTTGTTTCGTAACAACTGTTAGTATAATATAAGTACATTTTATAGCAGGTGGTAAAGATGTATTAGCAGGCCTTTAGTATAGTTGGATGCATGATTGATAAGAAAATTATTATATACAGACAACAGAATGTTTTTTAATGGGATTTATTTTGTATAAGCTTTAATTATCGTCTGTGCCGTCGCTGACCCATTGTTACGGTTTAAGATCTGTTATTATGGTACTTACCGTTGTTTGGTGCATGTTATGGTAGCCCCAGGATAATAAATACGAGATTTAAACGTGGATAAACATCCTGTGTGGGTCATTTGATACAGGTCATTGTGCTTGCAGGTGGAGGTGGGTAATTGAGAGCCCCTTTTGTTCGGAGACCTTTCTTTATTTTGGAACATCCGTTTATTTAGCCAGATCAAATTTCATAAGGCAAATCAGGTTTAAGTCACACGGATAACGGATGCACGCTGCAAGGCTTTTTTGACGGTAAAACATGCAGAGATTACGTAATGGGTTTTATTATATTTAACCACTGTTTTGCTGTAAAATTGTACTATATAACGGTCTTGTCAAATTCAACTGTGTTAATAAAATAAAAATAAAAGAGTTATAACTTACCTAATTGGAATTATATCTAAATTCCTGTAATCATTTTGAGACCTAAGGTGCTTTGGTTAATCTGTTATATCTAATCTTTACCCTATCTCGTTTCTAAGGTCAATCATTTAAAGGCTGGTACTTAATAATCATTTCGTTGTTTTGATCGGCGATATGCTTATTTGTAAACCGAATCTTTTATTGCTCAAGCAGTAATGTATCAATGTTTTTCAATTCAAACGACGTCTGTACTAATGCCTAATATGACATTACATCTAAATTACATTCATGAATAAAAACCGCTTAATCATTACTTACAAATTACGAAAAGCAAGCGTTGATGAACTGCAACATCGCAATAGAGTTGTATGTTGCAGTAACCTTGTACCCATTTTTAATATTCTCAACGGGGCACTTGTTCATGTATAATAGGTTTTAATTACGATGTTAAAACTTTATAGGTATTTGTGAAAGCAGATAGCATTGTTGATATTGAGAAATATGACAATAACATTTAAATAGCAAATATGTATAGGTATATAAAACCAGCCAAAGAAATTTTACAGTTAATTCAAAACTTGGGCTTTTATTCTTTTCAATAATGTATGTGTATATCAGTATTTGGATGGAATGGAATGAATTATGTACCTTCAAACGTATGCAGGTACACAGTTCTTTTTATTCTTTAGCTTTGTGCTACAACGTTTTTTATGAAAAATTAATACTTCTATTAATGATATGTAAACCTATTATTACATGTGTTTCGACTTAAATGCTTTATCTTAGTTCAAAAGGTCCTCATTAGCTTCACATAAAACAAAAAATAAAAGCAAAGTTGAAAACAAAAACGTTTCATTAAAACTTCTTAAAAAAAAATTCGTATCCCCATTTTTCACTTTCAATAGAATGATTTGTTTTGATGTTGCCAGCAATAAATGTCTAACTGTAAACAGCGTTTGTATTACGCAATTTTTCCATTACGTTATTGATTTCACTAAGTTTTGTTCGCTGACACCCCGCTGAGAGCTTGCGAGGAGGTCTTCAACACTCGAAGAAGCTGTGAATATTTGTTCCATTAGCAATCATTATTCGGACATTCAAATACTTACCGACCGAGGAAATACAAAGCCAAAGACAAATAATGTTTATGTGGGCATTGTTCAGCTTTATGTCGCATTTCATGTTTACGGCTGTTAAAAGGTATGGAGCGTACTTATTTTATAAAATACGAAAGTACCGACTTGTCGGACTGCACAATAAAGGCAATATATGCATTTAACATATGCATAACGAGTTTAAAATATACAGGTATGTAAATTTGGTTGAAATTATTTAATTTCCTTAGAGTTAAGGAGGAAATATGCACGCATGTGTTGGGCAACGAACATTAGGAAAGATATATTTATAAGTTGTTTGCTGTAAGGCTCAGCATCCGCTTTACAGCTACCGGCCCACGCACCTGTTTCTAAGTTTATCCCAAAGGATTTTTATGTAATTACACCTCCGCCATGTCTACTAAGCCATTTGCTGTAATTTATTAACGGAACAGTACATATGCTTTAACTACGGCCAATAGAATAAGCTCGCTGTTGCATTCGTAAGCGTTCTATATCAGCTTAGATTTATAATAGACATTAAGTAAATGCTCCCTTTCATTTCAGCTCAGAAACTCATTCGTAACAGAATCTTAGTGTTACACACGGCAAGCCCTATATTGCAGAATGAAAAGGTACATTATGTTATCATAATACACGGTCTGCAAATGTAGCGGCATAGCACGTGGTTTTTGGAACTCATTATTTTTGTTTTGATAACCCTTGACTGAATTACAATAAGTGATGAAATTGAGAAATAACTAGTCCGTGAGTAATATTTCACGAAGAGCCGAAGATAAGACATCACTACAGCCAGTGTCATAACATGAGTTTTGTATGCGGAAAGTTTTGCAAGTATCAGATAGGTATGTTACTTCATTGTTTGAGATGCCAAGGGTCGTATTCCTTTCCTTTAATGAAAGGTGAAGGACAGGTTTGGAATGCTTTATTTATTAGAAACAATTCCAAACTTCTAAATATTCAGTGGTGGACATCAGCGTGCAATTGGTTCGCGATAATTGGTAAAAAAAGAATACGTGATATACCAATTTTATCACTAGGTTTAGCATCAAATGTGCGAAGAATATAGCTAAAAATAATTAAGACGGGATCGTTAACTGAAATTTATTTAACTTGACATTATTGGGTCGCTAGTCTTCGGTTATTGTGCATATTATCAAAAATTAATGACCTCTATAATAATTGTGCAACCAAAGGAAGTATGTAAGCTACTACGCTATCGTAGTAGTATATAATGTTATTTATATTATTTACTCAACATATAGTGCATAGCGCAGTGTATGGTTTACCATCCGCGTTTTGTTTTGAGGATTTTCTATAATAAGGCTACACGGAAATAGACATTATACGTAAAAGTACAGTTTTACTTTTCAATTGGTGTGGAAAATAAATAGCTATTTCTGGTAAGAGACATAAGTGGGTCACATCTAAGTCTGGTTGACTGGTCGTAGTAAAGAACGATTATGCTGTAACATGCTCAGGGCGGATAAAAAGAGAAACCTATGTGGTCTTCGCTACCGTTTTCTAGAAAATTGCGCTTCCTTAGTGAAAGTATTAATGAGCTGGGACTTGTGCCTACAGTAGGGTCACAGCGGCGTGTGGGTATGATTACAGGCGGTGTTAAGTGGCACCGTGTTCACCACCTAGGGACTAGAGCTAGGTAATGAGAGGTAAATATCAGAGGTTATCTGTTGCTAATGCAAACTAATTCAAAATTCTTTACTTATTCAACATACGATTTTGTTTAAATTTAATATATTTTTGGCCAGTCGAATTAATATTTCTCTATCCTACATAGACAATATTAACGTTATTAAAGATCAAGTTGAAATTGTTTAACCGTTAAAAGGGTCTTAAGTGTATTTGATAAATTTTTATAAACTTTCGACAACGATATCCGTGCGAGCGACGGTAGGTGTTGAAACTAACTCAGGGAACATGTCAACAAGCTGTCTTATACTCGATCACTCTCCATCCGTGTAGGATATCTGGTCTAGTGGACTTTATGGATAATTATTATATTCGCAATAATGTCATGCAAGCGGCTTCCTATAGTTTAGTGTGGTGATGTATTGTTACTGCTTCCTCTTATATGTTTAATACTCATTACTTCTTAAAGAGATAACGATAACTTTATCAACGTTACAATTATATTAAATCTTATAATAACATGTAATAACATAAAATATTATTTATTGCGATTTTGTCCGCGTATTCGGTTGGGATGAATAACAAATTCATTGCAACACTCATAATGTGTCAATTTTGAAGTGTGTTCACCGTATTTAGACCTTATGCACTTCTTATATGTAGTGGGCCTTAAGGAAAAGGAATGTAGGACTTCTACCGACCAAAATTACACTGTTTTCTCTCTTACCGTAGCTGGGTCCACTTTCACACTCGTCTGCGACTACAGCAGTCTCCCATATTATCCGTATCAGCAGTATCCCATAGGACTCTTTCAGCACGCCACTAATACCTAGACCAAACCAAACTCTAACCTTACTAAAACTTAAATAATCCCTACCACAAAAATTTGCAAACTCACTCACTTATATTACTATTATATATAAAGGAAGGATTTAAATAAAATCAAGCTAATGCCGCATGTGCTTTATCCGAGCTGCACAGTAATGGCTCCAATTAGTATTACGATTATGAGCTGTGAAACATGTATCGTAATCAGTCAGAAACGTAAGACGTGAGATTAATTAGAAGCTGAGATACAGGGGTTTGTATTAATCTTTATTAAGACCCTCGTTATTCATTCAAATAAAGTTGTACTGATTTAGGTAATATGGTCGATGTTTCTTCAGCCCATTTTAATACTTTAGGTTTAATGAGTAGTAAGCCTTACATTTAAAAGCATAGTTTTGACTTGACAAAAATAAAAATTGGTGCTACTCTTGTGATTTGTATGTGTACTTTGTTTTTTTTAATAACCAAAAAAATAATAATTTAGGCTATATATTTAGATCTTGATGATCTTATTACTACATTTTCGCTTCTATGTTACCAATTGGGAGCTAAAATAATTAAGTAATATAAATGCTTATTACATAGCAAACGTAAGAAAATAATATTGCTGAAATAATATATGTATGTTGGTTAACCGGCGGTCGTGAGAACTAATAACTTAAAAAATATTTATGTAAGCTCCTGGTATTATAAGAATCCGGTTAACATGGCCTTTTCTTACTAATAGTGGCTATTCTATTATATAACTTTTACTACGAAATTCTACGAAGTGTATCTAAGTATTAAATTGCCTTGACGTAGCTGAAATATCACTTTAGATGTCTTATGATTTCGATGAAAACTTTTTGCCTTTTTGAGGATAGTATTATAAATGTTATGTAAATTCAAGTGTTATTTTGTGCTTGATTGTTCTAATATTTCTACTATTTAAAGCTACTTATTTCGGATGTCTTTAGTCATTCAAAAATATTTATTCAATGCTATTACATGCAGAACATTGTAGCTTATAATTTTATAGCATAATTTAAGGCCTATTATTTGTAAAAGACACATAAGCATCAAAGTATCTTGCGCATACGCAACACGTATGTTTATTATACATATTACATGGCATAGACAAAAGAAGATTTATGTGCTTTCTCCGAACGCGTGATCTACGGCATAAGGTTTGGAGTTCCGTTTTTTTTCTTAAACTATGGCGAGGAATACAAACCGCCCTTTTACGTTATTATTAAAAAAATTATTTAAATCGCTTATTCAATGAAGTCGTATCATGAAATAAGGTGAGAGCGAGAGTAAGGCTCCCCTTTTTCCTTCCTTTAGCTTTTTAATATGGCTTTTTAAATATCTGTGGGCCGAGATAACAACTCGCCTCGAACGATATAAAAAAAACTATTTGCATTTATAGCCTTTCGCAAAACTATATTTTTTTTTAATAATATTTTGTCCAAAAAACCGTGCGTTGTGTTAACTTGTGTCTTATTTATTTCCACTTTAGTACGGAACCAAACGCATTAATAAAGGTATTCAGACCTCATTTATATCTTTCGTCATTAATTATTATTAAGTAACATCAAGTTTGAAAGAAAGCTCAGCGGAAAGCTCATGTAATATTTATAATTTATTACCCGGCATTAAATGAGTGTGTAAATGATTAATTGTTATCGTTAGTATGTTCTATCTTTGTGTCAGTTTTCTAATGCATTTACACTGCATTATAAAATTCCAGTGAGGTTATGAAGCTACACATTTTAACACGTTTCATACATATGAACAATTATTTCTTATAGCAATGTACAAATAGCATAGTAAATTTATTTTATATGTAATTCTTTTGTCTTGAAACATGGTCAAAAAATTAGATCAAAAACTTTTCAGACGTATCAGTAGTTCCTTCCTCAATTGTTGTCTCGAACTTCAAATGATATCACGTATAAAATATTTAGAAAGCCTGTGACACGACAAAAAATAAATTATAATCAACACTTTTACCTACACGTGCGCAAACACAAAGCACGAGAAAGTATGATGTAATTGCTTGTTGTGAGATAAGGACATTAAAACGATCTACAAGTTTCACCGTCTTATTAGTTTTCATTTAATCTAGATGATTTAATTTATAACAACAATGGGCCGATAGCAGAATTGTCGCTCGGTAAGTAATTACAAAACGTCCAGTAAGTTACTCGTAATAGAACCGGTAAAGAAATGTACAAAGCTTTCTAAGGAAGGTACTTACCGGTACAATTGGCTGACTTTATTATTGAAAGCAAAGATTGTATCTGTTGCTAGTTATTAGCGTGTGATTTAGTGGTCTCTATTGCCGGTCGACGCTGTACCTACAGCTACAGACCACCCCCTATTTACGATAGAATATTGGCGCCATCAACTCGATTTGCTGAACACAGTAATTTACTTTATCGACGCTATTTTCGTAGATAAATAACGGTGTATCTTAAGTCTTGCTCTTTTGAACAACTTTATATTTTATCGACTATTCATATTTGCATAAAGTGATTTATGTTTTACATACATAATATTTCAACTTCTTCTTATGTTACGACATAGTTATATTTCCAGGAAGAAACCACATCTAATCATAAATAAACTTTAAGATATTAAGGTCATCTGAAAGATCAACTTTTAAGATTAGTCTGCGAATTAAACTCAAGTTCCTTTAAAAGGTTACGCTGCAGCATATTACACCAGTACCACAGGTTTCATTGTAATTATCGTGAGATTAGCACTTGTTGGACACTCTAATATGGATTTCGGACACTAATTCCCGCGGACAGGTGTCACATTACCCGCCTACATGGTATCAACATTGCATAAGCTTAAACTAACACAGTAATGTTCTTACGCCCCAATTAATGCTTACGGACCGGTTCAGTCAAATATTATTGCTATGTAAATAGAAGAAAAGTAGTACATCTGTCGTCACCTTGCAGTACTGATATTAGAGTAAAGCTCGCACTTCTGCAGTGAAATGTACCAATGACATAATAACGCCTCAGGTCTGCCGCAGTCCGGGGAGTACCTTGAGATTATTCAGATAGCTGAGAATTACCGCTGCGCGAATTGTTTATCTATAATAGAGTGTGTCACACTTTGTTAATAGATAAGGTTTCTTAATACACATTTATTGGTAAATGTAGGACTATTAAATCGATAATTTGTTTCGCAACGATTATATATTACCGTTGTATTTCGTAAATGTTGAAGAATGATTGGGTAAAATTTGTCGTAGGTCATATGTTGCTCGTTTAGCCATATGTATTTATGAAACAACTGTTTTAGGGAATTTATTGGACAGTTATAAAAAATTTATACGTACATAATTAAAATCTTAAGACAATTATTTCAAACAAAATAAAAAGTCAAATTTCCAAATTGTCACTCTCTTTTCAGCGTTAAAAATAAAAAGGAAACGTAAAAGGCTACGTAAACATTTTGCAATTAAATGGACTTAAAAAACAATTAAGGAACGAATAACAAAAGATTCATGATATGACGTTAATCCGTATGAATAATTTATCGACAAGTCCGAACGTATTTTTGCCTTAAAAAGATACATGGACGTCGTTTCCTTTGATCAATAGACGGCTGATTGCGTCAATTTATGAAATTGATTTGTAATAAAGATGTATTATAGTGTCCGTAGGTTGCGGTATGTGATAACCCACTGTTTCACTACAGGTGGTTAGAATACCGCATTCCTGAGCATCTTTTGCGAATGATGAGAAACCTCAATTTTGCTATTCTTTCAAAATAAAAGACGATAGATATAAGTATTGCATTCGTAGTTGCGAGTGAGGCGTAATGGAAAACTGAGAAATGTTCATTCATATATTTTCGTGTTAAAATCACGTAGTCAGTGAAATAAAACTATATAGCATTTGTGTTAATGTGTATAGCGGTAACCATTCCGCCATGTTAATTAAGTCTTAAAGGCATTGCCCTTTGACGCGACTCGAATAATGTCGTCTGCTGTACTAAATTATTGCATAATGCAGGAAATGTAAATGTCAAGCGTGACGGTTTACATACATATTTTGATTTTTACTAAATTATAAATTTCAATTTAAAATTTGTGTAATAATAAATAAAAGCTAAATCCTACCTTTTATTATCATTAAATGAGCGTCGTAATATCACGTGTGTTATTTTAAAATTTTACGTTACAATGGAATTACAGAGATAGGGTACTGATGTACGTTAATGAAAAGCTTTGCCCATAAATTCATTAAGTCCGTTATATACAGCGTAATATGGTAGATATATTTTTAATGTACACGATCAAAAACCAAACAGCGTACAGTGTGAATATAATATGTGCGCATATCCAAGCTCATATGGCTTATAGGGACTATGAGAGGTTAGTGACATTGGTCACTTCATGGTACACGGACCATACTTACATTCTACCAGTTGGCTTTTACGGGCGTCCAAGCCAGCTTTGTTCGATTATACGCGATGCCTTAAAAGAACTTCAGAATGCCGAAATGCCACAAAATCACCTCACTGGACTGCTTTCTTTAGATATTATTATGTTTTTATTCTTTATTATTCGATTTAATTTCGCCGATGACTCAACGTCTGATGTAAGTGCTTTCTCACGCACACAGAGTAACATATACCGACCTTTATATGTATTGTGTATATAAATAATTATTTATCTTCCAGTGCAGGTTTTTGTATTCCGTAAAATTCTTCTTTTTGTCTACTGCGTACTTATACAGTTCAATCATTGTAATATTACTATAGATCTACTTTATGTCTTTCATTATCAAATTGATTTAATTGACAGGAATTACAGCAACTTCAGATCATGTTATACATTAATTAGTCAGTGGCATTCTAGATTGGCAAAGTAAGTCAATTTTCTTGATTGGATCTACTAATTACTTCATTAAAATTAATCATGTACTTGTATGGCGACTGACATATTTTTTATAAGAAATTCTTATGATATTTTTAAAGAACAAAGAGAATATTGAATACAATTTTAATGATTTGAACTTTAATATTTCAGTGAATCCAATATTTTTATATTCTTCAAGAAAAAATAAAACTATAAAATATGTGTTGAAGGAAGTTTTTTTCTTTTATAAAACATTTGTATAGTACGCGTCACGAATCTTTAGCGCTGAATGAAACCTGCGCAGAAGTCAATATAAGGTATCGAGGTAACGGCGCGGCGCGCGGGGCGCGTGATCGTCGGGTGCGAGAGCGTTGATTGGTTGTCTCAGTCGTGTTGTCTTTCTCGCACCATTACGTGAATTACGAGCGCGATTCTACCGATGCGCAGCTATTCTCGTCCAGCGCTAAACATAAATGACGCGTACTATAGTAGTGAGACGTACGTACGTAATTAAGGCTGGTCTCAAAAAAAATATTTTGAGAAGTTATAGAAATATATTTTATTGGAATTTATAACATTTTAATATTAATCAATAATATGTTGTTGGCCAAATATTATAATTATGTTAGCTTTTAATTTTAATGCGATCTTGTTCGTAAGTCAAGTCATCTCTGTACTACGTTGAAAGTCCAGTTTCTTCTATGTATCTTTACTATAAATTCAAAGCTTGCATTTAATCATCTCTCACAAGTCGTTTAGGGTAAGACGTGTAACTATAAACGTTAACTGTACTGATTTCTTTTGAATACTAGACAAGCCTTATTTGAGCCTACACTATGGACGCAATGACAAATTTGCATTGAACATCTTTTATCGCATAATATGCAGTATTTTGTTGGGATGATAAGTATCCTATGTCATTCCTTATGACGTCTTAAATTACTTAAACTAACTGCTTACTAAATTAATTTAAAAGAAACATTCAATATAAATATAATACTTATCGTTAATTTTAAATAAGTAAGGAGCAAAGTTAATTTGTAAAAAAAAACAAATTGCATTGTTTTGCTTGTCTTTTAAAAACTTACTTCATTAGTCTCACAGCTCACTCCGTAAGCTCGAACTAGGAATTGACACTAATATCAGTTCGTCAGATTAGTACAAAAAATCTTGTAATGAATTTCGGGTGAGTACTATTCAAGTAATATCTTGGACTAAAAGGTACTTAAATATTTAAATTGAGATTTGCATATTGGAGCTTGACTTATTCTGGCGTCCATATTGTTACTCTTTAACATACCTTTATAAGTAATTTTCTCGTAAGCACTTCGAATAGGTAATAAAACGAAAGAAAATATTCATAAACGCATTTCAAAGGCGTGCGGTCAAAACAACAATTTCGCTGTCCACTGCATTAAATTTATCGTTGCTCGAATCATCGTAGGGCATGCATAATGCGATCAGCAGAACTATTTTATTTCATATATATTTTTTATATTATTGCCGGTAGGTAAGTGTTCGGAAGAGGTCTGACAAGAAGGGGTTAAAGGACGCAATAAAAGATTGTAGGAAGAAAAAGGGTCCTTACATTCTAATATACCTTACATTAGGCAATGTGAAAATACTACTGACTGCCGGGGATCTTGCGAACTGAAACACGTTTTATTCAAACAACAAATACATATAAATTATGACATCTCACAGGTGGGTCAACTGTTATTCGGTCATTGGGATGTCCTAATTCAGTGTTGAAACTCGACTTGATTGTAAATTATTATAAAATACATATTATTCGTAATTCATGTCTTCTTTACGATGAAACAACGGTTTAAACAAGTATTTCGTTGCGTGTGTTCAACATCTACCGGACAAAATAATATTACGAATTTCTCGCTTTTTATTCCAACAACGGGCTATTAAAGTAACGGGAGTTGTTAAACAAATTTTACTTTACACAACAATTTATACATATTTTTAAGTTTACAAAGAGGTTCTCGTATCTCGCGTGATTTAATTGACAGAAACAAATTGTTATAACACGTGACAATTGTATGGAAATTTGTGTTGTGAATAATGTTTCCTTACTTCATAAAAATCACGATACTCTTGTAGTGGGCGTGCGTCGAGAGTGTGTACTGTTGTGTTCAAAAACAATAAGCTTTCATGGTTGCCTTTAAAAAAACTTATCATTGTTTGTCAATTGTTGTAAATTGCATACATATTTTACTTGTATTGTTGATGATTCAAAGAACTTTTATTGCATGCAACTACATAAATAAACATTATTTAAGTACCTACATAGTTATTAAAAATAAAATTTATTTTTTGTTATACCTACATCGTTTAGGTTAATTAAAGAGTGAATGGCGATTTTATGACTCAATTTTTTTCGTCCAACCAACTTAGGCACAGGAAGATATGTAGAGTATTTGTAACAGTGTAACATAAAGAATGTTTAGTGCTGCGCACCATTGCAAGCGGTACACAAAATGTTTCACTAACAGTAGTATCCAGACAGATGAAATTAAAAGATAATTGTATACTTCAGATTCTAAGTGTTACGGCGAGATGGTTACCGGTCTGAGAATGCTACCACGCAATTGTACATATAAAATTAAAACAACGCGCACAAACCATGCAATTGTAGGTCTCAGCTAAGCTTGTTTAACTGTAAATCTTTTGTTTTCAGCTTGAGGGCTTACATTGCTTAATAATAAATGTACCACAACGATTTAACGTTGAACAACGTTTGCTGGAATAAATAATGTTAATTTTGTAATCGAATAATGATATTTGCTTGAAATTATTGTCTATTCAAGGCATTAGGGGCAAGTTGAATGTATAATGTCAGAAAGCGTGATATATTTTACAAATAAAACAGTTTCTGTTCATAAATTAAATGAAATGTATCTCTAGTAGCGAGCTCCCATTATTACATGTAGTTTTAGAGGTGATGGCTTGTGCACGAAGTTTATGAGGTTAATTCATTGGTGCCATGTTGCAGTCTTGCTTGTTGTATAAAGATTAAATTCAAGCTATAAGATCGACTCGATAAAATTATTATTCTTTTAAAAAAATTTTGAAGCTCAAATAAAAATTTAAAATATTTTAAAAATAGCTCGATCAGCACTTATTATACATAAATTATAGATAAATAATTTGACTCGTAGGAACATTTTAAAAATATTTAACTATATATTACGCAAAAGAAACATTGGAATGACTTTTGTAAGTGGTAGACCTGCCGATGATTCAAATGTTCATTATGTACCACATCCTACTCTTCAAAAAAAACAGTGTCAAAAAATGGTTTCTAGTAACATATATTATCACGTACCATGCGGTCTGGCCACACCAGAGTCTGAGTGATTTGTATCAACTATCACGTATGGTATAGACCCACAGACGTCCCAAATTCGAGTCTTCAACTATTCGCCGTTTACAAAAGCTTTTGCGAGCTTATGTCAGCGGCGGAGAAGGAGGACAAATTATTATCAGGCCAAACTGTTCTTCGCATGAAAAAACGATTATAGATATGCAAACAAAGTAGTTTTATGTCTCTTGGTTTTTTTATTCTGATAATAATAACAAAAGTTTCATAAATAGTCTACTTTTTTACTATCAACGTATAACTTTACTTTTATTTGCCTATTAAAATTTTATCGATATGTAAATGACAATGTAATGCCCGGCCTCCCAGCCCTTATTGAAATAAAACCTATATAAAGTAGCGACATTGTACGTAGTAGCAGTGGGTATAAAGTTTAGTAATGGTGGATCGGTAGCAGTATATTAACATTTGTGACTCATCTTTATATGTATTACATTCCTGTGAACCTAAATTGAAAGTTACAAACATTTTTATGTCCCATCATAACGATGGCAATAACTTAGAATACTATTGAGTAATACAATAAAAGGCGAGTTCATGGCGCTGCATCGGACCGGTCGATTTGTTGACTGACCCAGTTACACCTCGGGTCTAGATATTCGAAATCTCATATTAATGATTGCCCCAACGATGCGTATCAGATGTTTCGTGCTCCCGGCGAAAGTTCTGTGAAGCATGAAGATAAAGAAATCGAGCAAATCGTCAGTTTTGCACCAAATTCGAGTGATATTGGATCATTCTCTGCATACACGCGAGACACAGCGCACACGCACTTCGGTCCTTCACCTCATACAAATTAACTCTTGACATTGCTGAATATGAAATGAGAAACTATTTCGGATAAACAGGACCGGCGACCCACTTTGTGTGAAATTTGGCTGTATTACAAATATGCGATCACTGCACTGTTATCACACTGTGATCTACAGTTATGTGTATCGATATAACATCTGTTTCAATTATACTAGGCTGACCTTGCAAGAGGAGTGATATGTGAAGAGCAATTTGTCGGTCCCATACTAACTGATGGTGCACCGTGTATTTATTGCTACATCATATTTCGACATCGGCAACACTCTAAATAGGTCACGGTCTAATCACACCTATTTAGTTAGTAGTATATTCGTTAACATTAATTTATGAGTAGTTTGTAGTTTTTAAATCTCTTGAAAGGTACGAGCATGATGTATAACGAAATCTAACAAATTGTTATTGTTAGTTTAATCTTTAGTGAACACATTTTGTTTACCAATAACATTGAAGTCTTATTAAACTGATTTAAATTGTAACACTATATGATTACATCTATTAAATAAATACAAGTTTAACTCACAATATATTGTTTAAATTAAATACAATTCACCTTATTTAGAGTTAACCTCATCATGTAAAAGATTTTATCGCGATTATTGATTGGCATTTACAAGCAGGGTTAGTGATATTTGCAGAACATTGTATGCCTTCGTATGCGACCGATTTAGGGCCAATGTCAAACCTTTGACCGTTGTTTAGAGATCACATATCAAAAGACTGGCAGTTTCAATAATTCATTAATGAAAGACGTTTGTTTATTTGTATTGGTAATTGTACCAAAAGTGATGGATTTCTTCAAACCAAAGGGCTTAGACGTTTATTCTTGTTATATAAGACATATGACCTTTAACAGAAATTAAGATTTACGTAATGAACTAAAATATACCGATATTTTATCGGTGTTTAACCATTATGTGTATAGCCTTAGATGAGATTTATGAAGGGAAATTAGCTAGGTTAGATAAAGGAAAGCAAAAAACACGGCAAATGGGATAATTTTCTATTCGTTGCAGCTACTAATATTATGTAGCGTAGTAACGTGTCGTCTCGCTGGCGCCAAGTGACAAGTCTTGAAGCATTATTGACATGCTGCAATACAACTGCAATTCTGTAGACATGTCTATCATTTTCCTCTCATAACTTTTTTACTATTTACTTGAAAGCATTTGCTTTTAGGTATATAATTGGTATTACGGTTTAATAAAACAATGTAATATGAAACGCATATTACTATGAGCATTCTCTCTCGCGTTGTCGTTTTTTTTGAAGTACCAATGATTGGAATCGGTTATGTTATTGTTTCCTTGATAAGTATTTTTTTCTGATATCATTCAGATTAAAGTATATCTCATTAATAATGCATGATAAAAATGACCTAGGATATAATCAAGATCAAGTTAGGTTGTTCCAGTTTGAATATTGCAAACAGGTACTTAATAGTTAATTTATTCAGCCCACAATACAAGTTCGCTGTTAAGAAATATACAATTGTAAAGTGCAAACATGTATTGTTACAAAAGATCTGAAGTAATACTGGTTCAACCTACCTTCTCAGCTAAAATGCTACGTTTATCTTTGCTCTTCTTTACATATTTGGAAGCATACCAGTAACGAGTATTTCACAAAGTGATTAACGATATCTTTTGGGTATATAACAAAAGCCCATACGTTATATAAGTGGACGAGACTCGATCTAACTCCATCTCCGACGTAGGAGATTGAAGTTACTATTTTTAATTAACCTCTGCCATCTCAACCCTGAGTTATTACCTCAGTCGACGTTTGGCTTCAGATCTGACTTATTAGATTAACTTTATCTACACTCCCATCTAACTCGGAGTTCTCCAGCCTGCTTATGATTGGAAATATTTTATTCGTTGCATAAGTGCCAAGCAATGAGCATGCATACGATTATCTGCTCCAGATACGGCATAGGTTGACCGATTGTCTCATATCAATTCGATGTCGCGTCGCTTAATCAATCTTTTATATTTTTTATTGTTGAAGCACAAAATATTTAGAACAAACAATTACTCAATAAGGATAATAAAGATTAAGAAACCATCAATTATTGTCTCATTTATATAACTGTTATTTAATGAAAGTAAAAGCGGAGACGTAATTTGGACCTAATTTCCATACGAGTCTCACAGTGGCATTTAACTGCGACTTTTAGTCGTTGTTTTTGCTAATTACCATTTCGTTTGCAATTGAAAATGGTATACAGGTTTGTGTAGTGTTGTGCACGTTCTAGTAAGGAAAGTTTCTAGCTGCGGGGTGTTTCGAGATAAGTAATTGGCGAGGGTGTGGTTGAACGACAAACTCGTATGTGAATGTGGACTAATAACGTAAAATAGCATAGAGTTAAAATACAGTAGCAGTTATCAACGCAATTATGCAAGTTTCGTTTAAGTACGGCAACTCCAACATTTCAAGGAAGCTGGGATCGTTATATATTAGAATATTCATGCGTCTAATTATGTCAGTGATTAATCTTTATTAATAGAGGCAGGTATGCTAATAGGTTATTAAGATTGTCCGAGTTCTTTAAACATGATGGAAAGTAGTCACTTTTTCTTATTTAAATGATTCCGTTTTTGATATCTTAAAATGATTTCGATAATATAATATGTACACACTATAATATATATACAAGAAAAGATGTAGAGCTTAACTATAAACACATAAGAAATACGTCGTCCGGTCATGACCCTCTGATCATTATTCCGATTTACAATACACAATACTAGTACAATATAAACATAGTATATACGGTATGCTGTATATGGTTATAATTGACGGGGCTTCGCGATTGAACTTGTGGTTAATGTATAAGGCATTAGTCATTGCATCCTTTGAGGTCAGATGGCGCGGGCTGATGTCTCGCTTTGTCAGTGCCAGGTTGCGATGAAGTTTGATGGCGATGTCAGTTAGAGTATTTGTTACGCTAGATATACGGGCGACTATAAACCCGAAGCGATAAAATTCGCAATACTTTACATTTATTATAATAACATCTCTTTACACATACATAAATAGATAACAAAACAGCAGAAAAGAAATGACCAAAGAAAGATGAAACGCTGACGGTTATAATGTTTTTTTTAATTTTTAATACATAATAACAAAAGAGAAAATCGTAATGTATCAGTGATATAAAATGCTTTAATGTGGTAGTTAAATGAAAAGAATTTATTAATACGTACTTTTTTAAATCTTTTGCGTTATACAATGTACAACTTACAGTCCACGATGTACATCCTTGTTGTATAGTATAGACTTTTTTTAATATAATATATGGACAAAACACATTCCTAATATACTATATTAACATCTGCAAAGAACGCTAAATGTCGCAACGAACAAAAGTCGCAAGTTTATGCAAACCAATGGAGTCCCGACTCCACAATTCATTCCCATTGCCCGTCCTGACGACGCGACCAACAAGAATAGCTTGTTAATATCACGAGTCCAGACCTCACGCCACTGCACAATATGTGTTAATATTTACACTTCATTCTTAATATCTTCATTTTATGTCACTTCAATAAAATTATAAAGTGTGTATTTAAAATAGTACCTACAATATTAGAGATGGTTTTTTATATATTTTCGATTTGTTAAATATTTCTCCGTTTCAGATAACTGAATTAAAATATTGAAAACACAGCCAGATTCAATTTAAATTAAAAATTACACTTTCGTGCCATTTACCTGGTTTTCCATTACAAAGAAAATATTTGAAATACAAAAGCTATAACAAAAGGGTATTTCCTGGATCAACATACGAGATAAAATTAAAAAGAAAAAAACACAATATCTGTCATGTAAATTTCACGCAACATTTGATTCGAGCTATTTATAGCATGTAATATGAAAGTGTTAAGGCTACGTAAAACCGCAATAAATCTAGAAATACCATGATAATGCTTACATTATTCATGATTGAATAAACGTCAACATTATATTTATAACGGCGTTGGACCGCAGGCCTGCCCTTGGTATGAGGTGTATATTTCTCATACGAGTATACGACGCAGACCTATCATAGAGTTGTAATTATTGAATGATTTAAGATTCATGGATGCTGTGTGGACAAGGGGGAGGTATTAACTATTTATTAATAAGTGGGCTGGGTGAAGGCTGTAATCTCGGCATTATAGTAATAGTTACTTGCAGTAAGTAAAATTATTCAGAACAGATATGAATGTATTTTATAATATCAGTTCTCAATGTGGTATAAATAAATGGCAGGAAATAGTTCGTTAAAAACCTGAGCCTAAATCTGACTTAAACTTGCTTGCTGTTTAAAATTTGATACATAAAAGCCAGGTTTGGAATTAACAAGGCAAATAAGGAAAAATAGTACAAGCTGTGAGGGACAAAAAAATCAGTAAAATTTTTATGATATTTCGAAACCACTAATTTATATCAAGAAAACGTTCCAGCAAATACGTAACTATTTGAAAGCTCTTCAATAAAATATCATTAAAGCGCTATGTTGTTCGATATCTTATCGGTAACTCGTCCTTATTCTAGATTCTCGATACGATGCATGCTTTGCACGAAACGGTACTTACGAACAACGATACGAAATTTATTTGTGCTACATAACGTGTCCTGGATGTTACTAATTTATTACGTCACACCTTTAACGGACCCACTGTCGACACGAAAAACTTAAAGGTCAATATAAAGTACGAGGCTACATAATGCTGATTTTCATGTCACTGTCGCTTTGACTGAAAAATAATATGATTTCAACTAGTTATGTTGATGCTCAGCGACAGGGTGTTTTATTACAATTATTATGTAAAGAAAATATAATGTTCTTATGAAATTTTGTATAACTTTACGGAAATGGGTTTTAATCTACATAGGTTTTACTGAAGGTCTTCTATGCTATTTTGGAAGACACTGTTCAGTTTTACTACTTACATAACATGTGAGTTTAAAATCTATAGCTGCGCCCAACCTCATCGGGGTCGTACCATCCTTCCATCTATTTTTTCTCTCACCCTCATTACTCGTATACCCCATTTCTATCTCCGTCAGATTTTTTTTTTATTTTAACATTTTGAAAATACCAGGAGCCTATTCGTAAGCCTAGCCCCTAGTTTCGCGTTTATTCAAGTGTGAAGGTGGTTTTACAATCTTGATTACATTACATATTACCGACCCGTGACACGAAACTCGAGACATTGACACATAAGCATTTCTAAGGATAGGATAAAATAATCATGAATAAGAATGTAATGGGTATTTATGTGAACAGTGCATTCGCCATACGGTGCAGCGCTGACGCGAAGGCGAGTGCCGATTTATGTTCTTCGTGCTCTTTGTGACGCCGACAAAACTTCACTTCAACGAAACACACGTCTTGTATTCTAGGCATACAGTGTTAGGAGCTTTTAAGATACTAACACAACGGATACGTGAGTTCTTTCGGTCTAAAAACGAGATATTTTTCGATTTATCGCTGTGGTAAAATATGCTGCGGAAAAACTTGGTTAAGCACTTTACTACAATACAAACTAAAAATAAGCAAATTTAATTAAGTAAAAATATAATCAATAGCTTTGAATAAATCCCAATTTCCTGATTCTATTAATGCCCATTTTAAATATAACTTCAACTTATTAAAACGACCTTTTGTGTAAGTGAAACATAAAACAACATGCCTTTTAAAAGTACCTATATATGATCATATCTTTTAGAAAGTTAACAATTATATACACATTTATTGTTGTAACAAAGTCTATACCCTCGCACATCCATTTTAAACTCTCTAACTATGTATCCTCCAGCACATGTGAACACAAATGGTTTTACACTAAAACAGTTCTCATGTTCCGTATCTTTAGTACCGTCAGGCATCAACAGTAATGTTCTAGGCATTATTCATCCATCAAGAGGCTCGAGACTTGTATAAAACGTTTAATAGTTACATACACGAGAAGCCATTACAGTAAATAGCATTTGTTTACTAAGTTGTTAGATAAAGCTCATGAATGTGGCATACATGGTGCATAACTTATAGCAAGCGACGATTCTATATTTCAGTATAATTTCGTTTATATGTCTTCTACCTATAATATTATCAGTATATGAATTGTAATTTGTATATAACAAAGATCGATATTTCCCCACAAGACTCATCAGGCCAACTGAGCTAGACCACTCTAACTGGACTGACGGAAGGTCTAAGATATAATGTCCATGCTAAATCGATCACTTTAAGTAGATTTAAAGCGATCATTCTTCAAGCTAATCCAACTCTATTGTGAGTTGAAGCCAATAAGACATAATCTTGTCTTAAGCGAGTCCGCCACGTCTGGATAATGCAATTTTAAATGACATTGCAAAACCCGAGTAGATCCATTATTATTAAAGCGACGTTTGCGAGTGCGTTTCTGATAAATAGTCGATGACTCGTTACTATGTAAACTTGTTCCTTTGACAACATTATTTTATTTAATACTATAGTATCGCGATCTTATGAGCCGATAAACTTTAATCCTACCTACAATTCCCTAGCCGTTATAATAAAGAGAGATTTTAATTATAAAACGTCGGTATCCTATAATTCTCTATTTCAGCATGACTATTAAGATGTACCGATATGATACTTGTAAGAATGGTAATAATATTCAGCTATTATTCCTATCGTAATGGATTATAATGCGCGCATAGAGCGTGAAGATCATTGTAAAAGATTTCTCTTAGCAATTTTCGTATTTCAGAGAAAGGTATGGAAAGGATCAGATAATTTTACAGTCCTATGGAATTATAGGACTTAAGTGTGGAATGAATTAGAAATATTTCATTGTGGCATAAATGAGGATCGTATTTCGTTACTAGATACTTAGAAGTGCTTTGTTTTTAGTATTGCTATAGACTATAAATACCAAAGGATCATGTTTTCTCTACCAAATAAATTAGTGTATATCTTATAAGGCGAATCAGGTTTATTCATTTAGAAACTTTAATACTTAAATTTAAAAAGTGCGTACTTCAAATGTCTCAGTGTAATGTTAAAAAGCTTTTTTACTATAAGTGCTACAAGGCAACCGGATGGTTAATCCCGGAAGAAATAATAATATAATGATATTACAAGTACTTCAGAGATATGGAATCACTACTGAAGAGCAGAAACGCATTAAGATAACATTTTAGTAGCGTGGTGATGCGAAAATGTACGTTTAATGTTATACACACAATAAAATAACGGATGAATTATTTTATTAACTAAGGATTTCGGAAATTGTACTTTCAAATGAATTTGATTTTATATAATTTAGACTTCCTTTAGCTTCCTGTAGCTTTCCTTAGCTTTTTATGGACTTTATAAGTTGTGCCAAAACTTATTGAAGCAGAACCAAGTACTATCCCTTGGGCTCACGAGTAACTACTACTACTACACTATAGCTAATCAATTGAAAACCTTTGATAAGTCTTGCTTTTTGAAAAATCGAAGAAGCTGTCAATACTTGAAAAATAGGTTCTTAAAGGTAATTATAGAGCGCAGTAAGAACTCGGCAAATCGTAGCTCGTTGCACTGAATAACAACAATCAATGAAAAATTTGCCCTTTCGCGAAGCTATCATCATCACCCGTTACTTACTTGCAATTCTGTGCATTTTTTTTTAAATAAAAATACTAGATTAAGCGTTGTAAGCGCTGCAGCTGATCACGATAACGACACGTCTCGCGATTTGTGTAAAAACGGCAATTATACTCCAATTCGTACCGATTCCTCGTAGCCGTTACTTTCAGAGTAATCCCGAACGTCCTACAATTATTGTGCTTAATTCTCTCGAACTCGATACGATTAATAAATACTTCAAGCTGTCATGCGTTCTAAGAATTACGCGTAAGGCCGTACGAGTTACTGTAGCGTCGCGTCGGTTATGTATTACCATATCGCTTTGTATTTACCAAACGATATTGAGTAACGAGAAATAATCATATGACTAATTGAAATAGTACACACTTCTTTTATAACTTGTTGCTATAGTATCTGCGCGCCGCAGCGATCCGATTTCTCAGTGTTATTGTTTCGTAACAAGAATCCTTGACGCTTTTATTACAAGATAAATAACATTAAGATATTCTTATTATCATGCATATATTTTATCCTTTGACCTGAGAATTGATTTGATAGTCCTTAAAGTTAAGTCAAACAGAATGTGAATGTTGCCATTATTTTTACTTTTACGTAACTTAGAAAATGTGGTTTTTAAGGTTTTGTCCACTTACAAGGTGCAATATAATTTGTCCACGAAATCTAGATAGGATATCTTCCTATCTAGATTTATTAAAATCATATCATAGGGAAGTAATGATTAAAACTAAATTAGTCTTTTTATTAAAAATGCATGCATTGGTTGAAGACTTGCATTGGTTTTCCATATATGTAATAAGTGAATCAATGTCACGCCTTTGCCGAGTGCTGATTGCGTTTGCTCTTAGAGTATTTTTTGAAGTGAGATCGAATAAATAAGTTGTCATAGTTATTTGTAATGGTCATAAGGCAGTAGATTTATGTAGTGATGAAGCGGTATAAAGGCAGAGTAGGCGTGTCGGAAGATAGCGTTGGATCTCCTGCGCCGGCGCCTGCGAATTTATAGCACAGGTACGCGCGCGCATAGCGTAATGTTTCTTGATAAACATCTATGGAAAAAGCAAATACAACCTGTACAGAAATAATTTTGCAAAGATACCATCTAGCAGTCTCCGAGTACTAGGATTATGAATTTGCCCGATGTTCCGATGTGAGAGATAAGTACGGGATATTGATTTTAAATAAGACAAATTGGACGCGGGTTCTATCAGTCACAATTTATTTTATTTATGTACACTACGCCTGTTGCAATGGTATGTTTTCAATCATAATGTTATGTTATTTCACTTAGTATAATATCTATACTTTAAACTTTGCATATCGAAATAAGCTTATGTTTTTTCATACTTGTCGTGTTAAAAGCGACATAATCGCGAAAAGATAATTGCAAAAAAGATATGTATCTCTTTTTTGTGTGAGATATTAATGTGTTGAGTATACAGTACGAGTATAACCACTTTTCCACACGTTTGTGACTTGACACGAACGGAAAACTTCTTCTAGCATTTACACTCGTAAAGGCTAACAACAGAAAAGGAGGAAGAAGGTTTTGTACTAATGAAACAATGGCTTTCACTCATAATATTTCAAGATTTATCTAATTATTTTAAATTTGCTTATGTGTTGTTTAAATGTGATTGTGCCTAGGTATTGTTAAAAAGAAAATTTTATTACGATTTCACACGACACACAACGAATAACAAAAGAGTGAAATTTTGTAGTAAACAGATTTTATTCTATCATAAAATTAAATACATAATAAGATATTATACCCCATCGAAGTCAAGCCAAGAGTTTACATGTTTTATTGTATGACGGCTTGTTGAAGTTCGGCAATCATGCGGATCGGGATTACGTTACGGTCTTAAATATAATTCGAATGAGGTTCGCGACTCGCGAGGCGAAATCTCTTTGCGTGACATAAAGGCATTACGCCGCCCTTACGAAAATAATTAAGCACGCCTGTTAATTGTCAAAGACTGAAGTTTCTTTAAATGGAGATCGGTAGAATTCTTCTATATATCATCTGTCGGCTATTTTCATCGCGTGCCAACTTGAAAGCGCATTGGATGATTCGCGTCAATTTAATATTTTTATTACTTGCACGTTGTACAAAATTGTTCAGCCTGCTTTGATATATATAAAAATATCTTTCAAACTAAAATAATTGTATCTAATTGTGTGAGTAATTATTTAATTTATTATCAAACTATTTATTAGCTGTCAAAACATTTTATAGATTAGTAAAATATGTGTCGTATTATATAATAAAATTAATAATGACGTAATTGAGATATGGATAGTAATAATAATTGTATTATTCTATTATGTCACTTTGTTTATGTACACGTGTTACTTAACGATTGACGCATTCGTGTGACCCTTTATCTTATTTATTTCAATACGTATAAGGAATACCTTAAACGTAATAATCTATTACCAATGCTTCAATAAAATATAATACCAATAAATAATTCATTTGATAAAATATTTCTTGCACTTATTATTATATCTGCTTATATGAGTATATACTTTGATTGTGCATAAGGAAATGCGACCTAAATTTGTTTTAATTGACCACCACTGAGCCACCCACAGCCACGGCGGCAAGCTACTAAATAATTGGAGGAAACGAATTCTTAATTAATACGAATGACTTACAGATCACACACACATCCTTATTTTTAACGGAGCCTTTCGTTCGAAATAACGAAGTATTAATCTACGAACAAGAGTGAGTGACTTTTTTGTAGGTAGGTATAAGTAAAATGAATGCATTTGGGTTTTAAATTACATTCTAGGATTATTGATACAACATCGAATGGTAACAACTAACAAACAAACATTGTCTGATGTGAGTAGATAGATAAACAACATCTTGCCAGTAGTTTGTTGTTTGTTGGTCAACTTGCAGTTATTAGCGTCCATTCATTCTTAAATAATGTATAATTTAATTTAATGTATAATTTTTATGAGCATTCTTTTAAATCGTATTTTTTTTATTTTCTTATAATATGTTCCTTTAATAACCTGTCCAGTTCGGTTTAATATAAATCTTACGGTCAAATTGAAGGTGATCTCATTAGTCGTGGTAGGTTTCTTGTCCGCCAAACCAGAGCTTGTAATAAAATGGTTGCCACTTCTTCGTTAAAGTAGACACGGATTTGTTGATTGTAAGGATTTAAGGAGAGCTAATGGTTCAATGACTTTGATTTTAATGCCTTATTTAACGGTTAACGTACAGTGAAATAACACATTTAAAACTTCAAATTAAAAGGATCCTTCGATGAAAGATTCTATCATATAAATAAGTGTCGAAATAATCGAAATAATCGAAACGATGTAATAGTATGGTTAAATTTGTGGATGTTATAGTTAACTATATTACAATACCAATAGATCCAATATTCTTATCTTGATACTAAAAATGAGGAAAGTTATGTTATGTTTGTATTCTTAAAAAAGGTAAAATCGTCTGTTTTTCAATCTTATAACGTAACTTATACGTTGTTATGGATTGATTGTGTGTGTATAAATTTGAAATGAGTTTAAAGGAACAACAAACGAGAAATACTTAAAATAAGCTGGTAATTTTTAATATGCGTGGGTTAAATGTAATGCATCATCACGTTATATAATCGGGTATTTGCACTTAATGTAGCAAATTCTTGAGATGAGACTTTTAATACAGGATGTATGTTACAAGCAGATGTAATACTACATAATGTCAATGTTGGTCACACATATATTTAGTCACCTAAAATACATAATATAGCAACACTGTTGGATCGTCATAATATTACAAAATAATCACTATACATAATAAGAAACATAAAAACGCCTCTACGACTTACGTACCTACCTAATGATTTCAAGATCAACTTTAAAAATCAATTTTGTGGTCTCAATAAAAATACTCTGAAGTTATTCAGTTCTGTGAATTTCAGCACCATGCAGTGAAAAACATAATACATGATATGTCAATTTTTGTTTGTGGTTATTTTCTAAAGACTGTTCCTTATTATAAAGACTATAGAAGCGTGTACATTTACAATGTAATTAAACATTAATTATTTAGATTCTACCACTCCCATTCGTAAAATTCACTCTGTATACTTTACGTATGAAAAATTGAAGCCATAAGTAGCAGCTGTCACGTCAAACTTGCTTAAAAATGTTTTTTGGTTGCAAATCGGTGCTTGGTACACATTTTTTCCGAACACTCAACAAGTGGTTGGGGCTTAAGATTTTTTGTTTAATTTGGTTAAGACGGATGGAGATAAATGCACTCTCGATGACCCGTTCTCAAAACTCGACGGTTAAATTAGGCCAACCCAGTCAGAAACACTACTTTTAAAACGCACCTTTTTTGGCCTTAATCACAATCGTTAAGTAATTAAGGAAAGACGTGAAAGCTTAATACCTCTTTGAGTACTAATTGCTTGAATGCAACGGACAAATGCTAGCGATTAAAATTTAAAATTTGATTTTAATGGACCCCACGTGTGTTTGGAATTATTGCTAGGGTATAATTATTTGTTTATCATATTTAAATACCTACCATAAAAGCGTTTAACATAACATTATTGTATGTATCGCGTTCTGGCAAAATTGGCTTAAAATTCCTATATTCTATATTTATGGTTGCCTGAAATAGAGTGTCGTAAGGTCGTCAATTACATGGTGGATTAAATCTTTATAAGTACGTATAGATTAATTGTTACTTCAATAAAGTTTTATAATTTTCAAATCTATTAATTTTTTTTAAAGTTTATCGTAGAAGTAATTCTATATATTGTGTTTAACATTTTGACGATTGAATTTCTATTAAGCTGTATTTTTGAGGTTTAGCTACCGAATTATAAATGTAACCAGAGCTATAGATTCTTCACACAACGTCAATACGAATGAGTTTAATCGAACCCACATTAATACTGCGACTTACTGCAGTGATCCTTGAACATACTTTTCATCACTTTTTTATAAACAATCATAATTTAGTCTAATTAAAATATTTAGTTACGATAGTAATTTATATTTGGTTCTCAAAACTTTTTTAAGGTTACTTTTAGAAGGAAAAGGTATAAAATGTCAATTGTATTCAATTGTACGTGTGAAATTACTTAAGTTCAAATGTTTATAAATTTTTAGCAAATAGATGAATGTTATAAAAATCCTAATATAAGTTTTTCTGATATATTACGTTGGCTCAATATTGGTTGGCCTGTGTAAGCCACAAAGCTCTCCGGTGTCGTATTAACTAGGTACAAGGGATGGAATCATCGAGATGGTAGGGTTTAACCGCATAGAAGACTTACAAGCTACATACAGGTGTCGTCTGCATTTTTATTAAGACTTTTTTGAACCTTTATCATTTTGGACATATTTTTTGTTGTTTAGTTATATGAAAATATGAGTAGTTTTCCACCTATATAAAATACGTGTTACGTCGACGAATTTTAAATAGCCAAGCATGGCGGCTAATCCTCTATCAATAACCACTAATAAGAAGATAAAAATAACGTGGTGATCGCGCCTAGTAAAGTTTTTGCTTCAAAAAAGAAATGATTCAATAAATTGTTTGTAGAAGGTAACTCAAAGGTACCTTACCTACATTTGAAGAAAACTACGTGTGTTAAATCGTGTAAGGTATTACTACTAAGTCATAAACTATAACTGCCCTGTCATAAAATGGAATGCGGGCACTTTGCAAGAACAAATGAACGATGCAAGATAATAGTAATTCAAACTCAATCCTCCAGGTCAGTGTAGGGGTATAAATATAAACGCTTGTTAACAAACGTGAATTTATCGCTGCCCTGAATAAGAGAACGTAGAGAGAGGTTACAATAACAATAAATTAGTAGCGAATCTAACAATAAAAATGCGGTTACACTTCGCCCTTCGGTATGTCTCCTGATAGCCGAAAGCAGAATTTTCTTTTTACAGAAATACAAGATTATTAATTTGCGTAAATTTTTGATAAAGATCTATGGCGGCTCTGACGATGCACTCTGGAATGTTAACAAAGAGCTTGTTAACATACTCGCATTAGTCAGCGCCGCTATCACGTGGATGAATTCTCGCAGAAAAAATTGCTCCTTTCTCAGGAAATTTTCTTTTTTATTTATTGCCAGCAAAGCTCAAAGGCATGTGTAATCTCGCTCAATAAATGACAATGACGATACGCGAGACGCGTCTGCTCGTATGAATGGGATGATGAATGTGCTTTAAAATAGTCGGCAGGGGTCAAGTTCTGTACATGCATAATTGTTTTGCATGATGTATGGCACGAAAAGTAGCCCAGATTTTATCAGACATCGAGTTTCCAACATCGAAAACTCTTTTATTTTTAGTCGGTTCACTTTTAATCTACGTTTCGAGGATAAGTAATAAAACTATCCGTTAGGTTTTTAATCCAGTCATCTCGCCGCTACTCTACTTTTTGTCGGGAAGTAATTACCACCATTTATTTTTTACTTCATCACGAAATAATCCCTTTACTTGTCAGTTTGTCACACACGAAGTGAATGACCCTAATGTGCCTTGCAGATATTTAGCGAGTAGCGACGGGGCCATATTTATGTCAAACGTATATTAAATCACTGTACAATCACTCGTCTTCGGATTCGTGCGTTGGCATAGTTTCCTGTCGGATTAAGCTCACTCGCAAATCTTAACTGTGCTGACAAACTTGTCACAAATATTTATTTGTATTTATAATTACATTATGAATACAAAGTGACTTTTTGTCCAAGCTAATATTAGGATCGAAGCATGTCTGATATCGGCATTAGGAGGCGATTTATGGATACATACAAAAAGGTTATGGTACATACTACATATTACATATTATAATATGTATGTTTTGGATAGATATTATAATATCTATCCAAAAAAAGAATAAGTAAATAGTGGATCAATAGAACTAGTGATTTCGTTGAAGAATGTCACCTTATATTTTGTTATGATAATAAATTTTATTTGCATGAGGTGTTACTATAAACTGGGTAGATGTGAATTCTAGATGCAATCGTCATGTTAAATGCCTTAAATTAGATGATAGTGTTGCGAGCGTGGATTGCGGCAATTCTGTTTGTCACTGCAGTCGCTCACTAGCAGGTGCGTCGTGCGCGCGTGCGTCCGCCATCTTTTCAAATCAGCTGATACTTCAACACGTTTCTTGATTATCAGTCGCAGAAATACATTTATTAGAACGATAGAATTTAAATGAGTTATTGACTTTGATATAGTGCTGTGGAATCGAACTGATGAAGATGACAGTTAATCGAATAAGGGTCGTAGTTCTTGGGAGCGCGAGGAGCGGTAAATCGGGTAAGTTTTATTCATTTCATTTAAAAGTTACTTCTCAATTTTATTTATCAATTACTTGTTTTATTATATGATACATAAATCCTCTTATAATGCTTTATATGATTAAAAGGAATGATTATTTTAATAATTGGTCGATGTTTTCGTTTGATGATTTCTTCTTTTTTTACCGTCGGGAATTAAAAGCCTTAAAACAATTATGGTTTATGATTTCCAAGAGTTCGTTTGCGTTCATTAAGGATCATATATTTGGTAGATGGTCGGTAAAATCAATAATCGTTATTATTGATAAAATGAATAAACAATAATTCTTAAATTAAAGTTAGAAGCTATTTTACTACATTAGATTATTTTCTTTATGTTTTGATGTTGTATCTTTTTATTTATTTATTTTTTTTGAGATCACACTGGATATTACTGGGTACAAAATTGTTTGCCTATAACTGAGACAAAAAATATTGGTACAGGGTTTAAAATCTGACTGTTTTTTTTCATATCACCTAAACATGTCTTCTTGTACTGTAAGGGTAGTTTAATAAAAAAAAATTACTTTCGCTTAAAGACATTTTAATATAAAATCATTGCCCTCGCTCCATAAATATAATTATACCTACTTAAAAGATATCCAAAATATAAAGGATTTAGTTCTATATTTACACTGCAGCAGCGATAGGCGAATCTTTGTTGCAACTTGCAACCGTGGTAACATTTCAGTCGGAGCTTAACCCAATTCGTGCCCAAGTCTCAAGCGTGGCTCCTCACACCTTCTATGAAGTAACGCGCATGCAAATTACTTACGCAATGGCTTTCACACGGTAATATTTGTTTGACACGTTTGTAACGAGGGAAACACCGCTTTGTCTCTGTTCGAGTTATGCCCATATCAAAACATAGCAATCAGTACTTAAAATTGATAAGGCTCCGTCAATAGGCTGGTGGCCGATTCCGCTGAAGCAATCTCAATAATAAACAAGATAACGTCTCGCTAGCTGATGAGTAAATGTGAACTCTTTGTTTAGTGCATATTTCTATAAATTACGTCGTTGCAGTGTTTTGCTAATAAATTCCCGGCGTTGGAAGTTTCCAGTGTTTATATAAACATAATTGATATCTGCTGTATTTCACCGCTATGTCAGTAATAATGTGCATACATACAGCTACAGTGGATGTTGCATTGCAAGATATTTAGTAACTATAATAATACAGCTAACAAAGGCTCGAGGCCCTACTAATAGTAAAGATGTGAAAGTAACTATGTCTGTCTAAATGTCCATCTCCCTGTCTATCACCGAAGAAATTTGATGAAGTTAGGCACAGATATAGTCTAAAGCTTGACAAAAGCCTTCATTCGAGAGATTTAAATAAAGAATAAAAGTTAATGTTTTAATCATGGGTGAAATGGCGAGAGTCGGTACATATAATATCGTTGATAGTATGTTTATTTCACATTAAAAGAAATAATTAAAATACTTTTGTTTTATTGTATGGTATTATTATGCATCTATGGTATACATTTACAAAAATGCAAATTATTTTATTACTAAAGCTGCACATATAACCTTTTTATAAAAAGAGTCCTTAGTGGATTGCAACAAGCTTTTTATGCATTCTATCACTAAGGATCAATGTCCGATTGCTTTGCAATCATGATTATAGCTTAGTCACGACGCGACGCGACGTTAGTCTATCGAACCACAAGTCGCAGTTTAAGTAGTGTTATTTTTTTAGAGTTCATACCTACATACATACATAGACTGCCAAAATCGTTATCGGTTCTTTGGCTTCCTCGTCGGAGAGTAAAAATATGACGTTTAATTTGATGTTAATGGTTTTAAGCTTTCCCGCATTTTAATGTTTTGGTTATTTTAGTCTCCGTGTTAAATATTTTTTCTTCTTACTATACGTTACAGCTGATAATGAGAATCATTCATTGGGATAATGTTCGCTTTTATAAAGCAGCTTGGCTGTCTTCCTGAATAGTTACTTATTTTCTATCCAATTTTAAATTTGTATGTTATATTATTTGAATGGATATGCGATTATCGCCAAAAAAACATACAATTAGAAAATTACACACGAACGCTTGATCCTCACACCGCCGTGACGATTGATACGTTACGCATAAAATATTTTTATTACTCCGAAAACTCCGAAGAATGTATGAAAAATCATATTCTATGTTTAATTTTACAACACAAATTGTACGGAGGCGTTGTTTATTTTCGCTTAACATAGCGGTTGATTCAGAGCGAAATGTTCCTTAGTTTCGCGCTGCAAATAGATGTCTTAGTGGAAAACTTTTCTCAGCCAAATTAATAAACGGCGATCAGTGAGTAAGTAGAAAGACGAATGAAAGAGACTCATTCCTAAAGATAGTGTAAAAGGTCGGTTCGAAGGATCCATTTTGATATTTTAATGACTGGACTCCTTTAAAACTATGTGTCTATTACAAAAACCTCAGTACAAGACATACTAATATACAAGCTATAAATATCTAGTTATTATTGCAAGTTTCACTGAATATACGAAAAAAATATTCTGCGATAAATGTTACCTGAATTTTAAATAATGTAAACAAATAAAGTATCAACGCTTTGATACAATTGTAATAATTTAGGTCTCAGACGCGAATTACGGTTTTTTATTGAGTTCATTCGGACAAATTGATTATGAAGTCGCCTTATCGATATAACTCGATTGAGTCAGGTTACGCCTGTTTCGGTCTGATATGATCGTAGGTATAACAATATGATATAATATTATTTGTTCATATTTCCTTATAAGAGGACTTAAAGAGATTGGTTATCGATATATATGTTTTATAGAACAATATATTAGAATTATATGTGTTCCACAGTTTGTGTGAAGCTATTATAATAAAGGATAGTTTAAATCCTTTTCAAAATCAACTTTCGAAACAACTTCATAACTATAAAATTGGTATAGATTAGATGACATAAAGATAAGAAAACGGAAAAAGTTTTGTTTTTTCCAAATCATCAATTTCTTCGTTTTGTATTTTCGAGCGCAATGGACATATAATATGTTAATTATTTCCATATTAACATGATATAGGTAGTTTTTTTATCTTATTTTACATCTTTTATCATTTTATTGTTAGAAACGTCTGTACACTGAATAGTTAAAACAGAATAAGAAGCTTGTTAATTCTTTCGTTTTATGTTCGTTTTTTTAGTATGGAAGAAAAAAGCATCTACATCTATCATCGACAAGGAGAAAAAATTATGGAAGTCAATGCTAGACCGATTATAGCGTATTCCGATAGTGTAACTGCATAATAACACGTTCTCACGAAATATAATTATTATTTGTAAACCAAAGCAAGTCATGAACACAACTTCTAACTACTTAATCGTTACCCAACGTATTGCTACTATGGAAAATAAATTGTCTCGCCATTCAATAGAAAGTATAAACAATAAGTTGGCGAAAGTTAACATTGGTGAAATTGATTTATAGTGACGGCAGTCGGATGTCGTTACGGAAAACACTTATACATATTAACACAACAATTAAGATATATTAGGCAAGATGATGTGACGCTTGTCTTATTGGGCAATATTTGTCATTGAATAGATAATTCTTTGGCATAATATTAAGTGGTTTTCGAAGTTTTTGTCAAGAGACTGGTTATGTTAAACAGTTGCTATAATGATAGCTTTATCTGTGATAATGATTTGCAATTTCGTAATCTATCAATTGTATTGCAATATCTTATTCTGATTAGGAGGTGTTTAAGTGGTCTTGTGGTCATATTGCGAGGGTTGAAAAAGGGTACTTGTAAATCCGACGCCGTTTCAGGATGGTGGTTTGATTTGATTCCATTATTATCTTTTCACGATAAAAGATATTTCTGAACATATCGAAAAAGAAACTAAAGATACACCCATAAATTTTATAAAAAATAATACTATTTTGAGTCGCTTTATAAACACAACTTCGGGAACAAAAAGTGCCATCAATCACGACTGAGTTACAATTATGTGATTAGTGTTTAGTTAAAGGGCAAGCACTCTCTTGCATGCAATGCAATACAGCCCGAGGCTGTCATAGCTAAATCATTCAGCTAATATCCGTATTTAAAAACGATTGTGCTCTTCTAAATTTCGGCATAAAAAATTCAACAAAATTGAAACCATGTATTTTTAACCTTGATCTGAGATTTGAATAGATTTCATGCCAATATTATATCAAACATGAAACGGAGTGGTACTAAAGTCAACCGAAAATGTTTCACTAATTGGGCCTTTCATAAATCTATTTTATTATTGATTGGTCTTTATGAACTGCCTTATAATTTATGGGCGTCTAAAATACGTTCAGATATGTATTATGATTAGTTCGATTGCAGTTTAATTAACGGCTATTGTTTACAAGAAATTTCTTGTAGGTTTTGTCACAGATTATTAACAAATTAGGGCGCGTAATAACGAGAGAACAAAATATGTTCGTATCATAGATCGGGGACGTCGAAATGCCAACTGCAGTCGTATTTATAGTCGGAGTAGCCGCATGCCACCGGCCACCGGCCTCCGAGCCAGAGTAGCGAGTGACTCACCCAAACGTCTGCTGGGACACCCGCCTTCGTTTACTCACTGGCTTATCTATCATTTTTATGATACGCGTTTCCGAAATAGCCACTTACGTTCAACGAAACAAAACACAACTCTGACGACCGTTGATATGCCTTATTCTTATTTCCCAACCCATAAAACTCACGCTTATCCAAATGATTGAACGAATGCTTGCAAACAAATAATAAAAGAATCACCTTGTTCCAGTTAATCGTAGATATAGGATAGGCGTTTCTCTAATGTAGCATGGCCCATCATCAGCAATGTGCATTTAGCTATCTAGACTTTTAGGTCATGTTTTTGGCAAAAATTACCTGTCAGTTTCCATATGGTTAGAGAAACTAGAATTAGCATGTCTCGCAACTGTCAGTAAGTATTGGAGAAAGCTAATAAGTGTTTTAATTGAGTCTTAGAAAATAATTTGCGTTTTATGTTCTGTGAGGACTTTTAGTATTGGGTACAAATTGTGTAGAACCTATTGCTGGCGTATTGGCATTAAAAGTTTATTAGCTTAATTAGCATTATATCATTCTCAACAAATAAACTCCATTCCTTGTTATTTGAATTTACTTACAGTTCCATTTGGCGATTTGTTTAATGCCTTAAAACATTTCTTGCAATAAAAGTGTTCTAGATTACCTTGAACTGACCAGCGGTGAAAGTAATTTATTTAAATGGTCTTGGTATTCGGTATAATTGACGCCTGATTTGCGTACATATATTGATACAATGTTAAATGTTGAAAAATATTAAATATATAAATTGACTTTTAGTTTCTTAAGAAAAGTGTCTCACGAACGTTTGTAAATGATGAATTTATTTTATGTACCTGCCTTTTTCTTTAAACCAATTATGATTCTAACAAATTTGTTTTAACAAGCAAGAGACGAGCTTGTAAGTCGCGTCCTTGTTTCTAAGCAACTGATTTGTGTTCAATGGTCGTATTAATCATTTGAAATGCAATATAGGTCACATGTATAAGTCACGTTTTAATCCAAACATTCCATTTGATCTATTGTTATTCGATTCTAGACAATAATAGCTGCCTACTAAATAAGCAGAAGCGTGTCTATTTTACTAGTGATTAAAACATTTATGCATCATCTATTGTCGTAAACACAAAATATCGCTTAAAATAGTCCACTTTTTATAATTGCAATTTACTTGCTAACTATCGCTAGAATTTAAACTAAGACAAAGGTAAATAGTAAGAGAATAATTTAATTGAACGCTTGGCTTTAAGAAATCAATTATTTTATCTCGCTGTATTGCAACAGCGGGCCCGATATGAGAATTAAATGTGGTTGACATAATGTGATCAATTGAAATTTCGACACGTCCTTTCAACCGAGTTCTATAGAGCCAATATCTTATAAGTGTATTATTAATATGAGTCACAATAGTGTTTAGGAATGTATTGGTGATATCAAATTTGTATTAATGTTGGCTACTTTGTAGCCAAATTATATAGCGTTAAGCGTAGTTTTTGTTTCTGTAGTATTTTAGTCATTATAGCACCTTAAGTGTTAACTCAGGATCTTAGCTACCTTTATGACAATTTCTACCCAAATCAATAAAGAAGTGTTTGCATGAAGACATCCTCCGAATTGCGTTTCTAATATAAGTAGGAATTATCGGCTAAGCGACGCCAAATGTAATTGAAAGTCAAGAGTTGGGTGTTGTAAGATTTTCTTTATAAAGTCTCAGTTATATGATCTGCCAGCAATTAGACGGCGTGATAGTTTTTCTCACTTACCCGCGAAAGCTATAAACTCTTACTTAATGTTAGTTATTGACTGTTTAACTACGAGATACCTCATTGATAGGCAATTCTACCATTAGTGTTAATTACCGTTCCTCGTTTGTATTCCAATTAGTATTTTTTAATCTTACTTTATTATATAACAATCAATAGATTTAAGGAGTGTTTGTATATGGCAATGTTGTTTTTATCGTGCTGTAAGATTTTATTAATTGTTCTGTATTGTTCTAGCTATCGTGGTACGATACTTGACCAAGCGCTACATTGGCGAGTACAGCTCGACTGGTGGTATGTATATAATTTTATAATTCAATACATTTTTGTGTTAAACCAAAGCTTTTTTAAAACAAACTGTTAAATACATGGAACAGATATTGAATGTTTAAACGATGAAACAAATTTGAAAAGTAAAAAGTGTGAAATGTATTTACCGTATCGAATCTGTAATACTGGTTTTTGCATTTTTTCTGGTTCAATATAATTTTTATGGTGTTTAAATTTTTATGACTAGATAGGTAAATGAAAAAAAAAACAGGTTTGTTTATATTGAAGAATATTTTCTTAATCTTGTATTAATTTGTGGTTTTATTAAAATTGTCTACATGTAACAATTGGCCCATGCCATTTCTGTAATCTGCTAAAAAAACAACTTGTTTACTTGCTCAGTGAAATAAATATGAACTATTATATTATATTATAATTGTTATAATTATTAATTTTATAGGAATTATATTTTCATTTTACAATCGAAAATATAATTCTTATAAAATCAAACTTTCGACATGATCCTTATATTCAGTATAGCATCATTTTAACATTCATTTATGACAGTACCTAATGCCGTCATATAGTAAAAGAGACAAATAAAAAAAAGCTATTAATACCATATCTACAAGCTATTCATCGCTTCGCATTTTGATACTATCCTTGAGATAACATTTCGATTAATATTAGCGGACAAATCACTTTCTCCAATGATAACTCTTTAGCGATAGATATCGTTCTTAGTTAATCTAACAAAATTGTATTTAGACTAAAGTATAATAGATATAGTGCGCCTATCTAAATCTAGGGGAATATTTAATGTAAGTCAATTGAAATACTATAATTTATAATATAAAGTATAACGTTTTAGTTCTGATAGTAGCAACTTATCTACAAAATTTACTCGGCTCATTTCGATATAGTTATTTCAAGAAAACGCTCGACGTTAGAAAATAATGAAATATCAGGGCTTAATGTGACATATACTAAGAGGCGCTAGACAGGTCCTTATCTGCCAAGCGTTTGGTGCCAATAATTTATTTGCAATATTGGCAAGTGAAGTAGTTGGAGCCAAGGTTGGCGTGGCCGGTGTTACTCGAACATTGACTTTAAAATTATGTGATGAAAATGAAGAATTCCCTCACATTACATCATTTTTCTCATGATTAATCGCTAATGTTACTCAAAAATTTAAAACTATTTTTCAAAATAATGCAGATACAAGGCCGATTAAAATCGATCTAGTTTAACCCAGATCGCTATCATAAATATTAGGTTTTCGTTTTTACGTTTTGAATAAACATTTTGATGGGAAGTCAGAATTTGTTTAAGAATGATTTTTGTTCTAGATTTTTTCTATCAACATCGGGCTACGTTTGACGGCGTGTCGTCTGAGGTGGAGGTCCTTGATACCTGTGGATGCGCGGTAAGATTATTCTATCTATAATAAGTTAATATGTTAAGTATAATCCTTACAAATATAATATACGCACCTGATGGAAAAATAAGTACTTACCTACCTGGTAGCTATTATAAAATTGTTACTTTCGAATTTATATAAAAATAAAACGGTAAGTGCCATCTATGAATGTGGTATGAAAAAATTCTAACAAGATCTAAAATAAAAAATACATGTAACCTTTATGTTTTGAGATAGCCAGCTATTAGAATAGTTTTTTTTTACTCTTCAAGTACTAGTACGTACTAAAAATACTATATATTATTTCTCTAGTTCCGCGGCTGCTTAGCAGAACACCTAAGATGGGGCGACGCGTTTGCGATAGTGTATTCAGTGTGCGATCGTCGCTCGTTCTTGGCGGCGTCGGAACTACTGGCGTTATTGGAACGAACCCGCCTGCCTGGCTGCACCGCTATCACTCTGCTGGGCAATAAAAGGGATCTAGAACACGCTAGGTGAGCTAACTAGGCTAATTAGACTGTAAAGAATTAATTATGTTTACTAAATACGCGTGAAACTCTTACAGAGAAATATTCATTTTAATTTTTGCATGTAGACAGCAACACACGCCATCTTATCTTTAGATATATGGTATTAAATACCATTTCGAAATTTGTTAAATACGTAAAGAGTTTCTAGAGTTTTAAAGTATATAAAATCTTTTGCAAATTTCGTATTCATATTTAATGCATTTTAAACTCAACGTCAGTCGTAAGTAATTTTGTACGTCACAAAATAAAGGATTATTCGAGATTAAGTAAAATTTACGTCTGAACGATTAAAAAGTATGAAATTAATTTCGCGCCACTTATACATTTTCTCTTTGCTTGTAGGATAGCGACAAACAAGTTTATGTCACGATAGTTTAATAAGTTAACACATTACTTTTACTCGAAGCGACGCTGTGGCGGCGATACTAGAGTGTCGAGTGGCGCCGCCCGCCGCTTGCCGCTTTCATGCCATTCTTTAAATACCCGGAATTAAACAGATTGTGTGCTAATTCTCGGTACATTATTGTAAAATGGATGAAAGCTTACGTAAACACGTATTACGCTTTCATTTCAAAGGTGTGTGTGGAATGCTGTAAAATGTTATAGATTAGCGTTCAATACGAGTGTAATATCAAATTATGATGTGTTTATATCTCAAATTACGCATCAACATAATAGGCCATTACATTTAATTCCGCACAATTATTTATAATAAACATTCAGCCGTAAAATAGTTCTTAGACGTAGAATCGTATACTCCAGACGTCCAACTGTTGTTTTTTTAACTTTTATGGTGTTTTTATTTGTTAAGAGATCATAACTATATCTAGAAGTTACGAAGGCTGTTATTATTTAACTTAATAAATTCTTGGTACACAGGGTAGTACAAACAGAGGAGGGCCAGGAGCTATCTCTTCGGTTCGGCTGTCAGTTCTATGAGGTGTCTGCGGCGGAGTCGTCGGCTGGTGCTGCATTGGCCTTCCAAGCTCTGCTCCGAGAAGCGCGGTCACTGGCCATGCTTTTGCCGGCGCCGAGAAGAAAGCTAGCTGCCTATTCAGTTTCTAAAGTAAGCTTACTTAATTGTTCATATAGGTAATATGCAAAATGTGTGGTCCACGGAGTCAATTTTATGAGGCAGTAGAAGCAAAAAAGTTTCAATAAAAATGTAATAATTATTTATTGTATTTAAAATCAGTTAACTTTTCTTTTTGACTCGTACTCAAAACCTAATTATATCGTAGTGTACTTATTGCCTTTAGGTTTGGTCCTATATCGTGAAAAATATGTACATTCTACATGTACCAACATTTATATAGGGTTTTTACGATGTTCTTTATACTTCGATGAAAACCATCCAACGTATATTATGTGGAATTGGAATTTAAACATATATTTACTTTCGCAGGTAATTGGCACCATTTTAGGATTGAGCAATAAAAGCGTGAGGAAGAAACGACCATCGTTAAGTATATGATCTGGTTGCGGCGATGGCTGGCTTTTGTTTACTCGGTCGGAGTCGGAGTTTTGTTTCGCTCTACACTATGCAAATGTTTTTTAAAGCTTTGCATTTCAAGTCGAAAGGGCTAAGAGGTTAAGATGTCTCGAGATGGACGGAGATATCAATGCGTTGCTATCTCTATATGAAAAATCGCGGGCTGAACAAGGAATGATCTTAGTATTGAATTATGAATCGTTTATATTTATATTAGCATACAAGAATGTGTGACATTTTGACGCGTAGAATTACGTAATTAATTATATATTAATAAATACGATTTTTATACTATTTTTATCTCGATACTACGATCCAGTTGTGAAAGTATTTGATATCAACACAACTGTTATTAATTACTTAATGTTCAATGCAGTTATTATTGTGATATGATCATGTAATTTCTGATGTTAAAATAGTCATATCAATGTATGTAGTAGACGAAATATTATTTTGTACATATTTTTATTTCTATTTATTCTCCAATTTATTTGTATTTGTCTTTTTCTGCTTATAACGGTAGACTCCATTTTTAAACATATAAGTAGGTAGGTATTTTTTTGAACAAGAAAATTGCTTATTGAATTAAAATTTCAATAGGAATAAGATTTTAATACCATTACCTGGTCACATTCAGTACCAAGACTTTAAATCATTGTAAAATATATCTTTTTAACCAGCATACTTTATAAATGTAAGATTTTAGAATTTTTGTGAATAAAATATTTGATATTTAATGTATAAGTTGATCCCACCTGTGTGATAATGTATGACCTATTAAAGACTGTCTAATTGGAAATGAGGACCATTTAAGGTGCGATTTTTGTAAAGTTATATTGAACCTACCCACTATTATATTAATAGCGAAGTAAGAAGTCTACAATGAAATATTGTGTAAAATGAATAATAAAATGTTTGTTGAGAATGTCTGTGTTTTGGATTTCTCCGGTACATTTCCAGCAAACGATGTTAATAGTCTTACAGATTTCGTTTGCAATTGTTTCAGATTTCCGAGTTATAAAACTGTATTGTCGAAAGTGCATTCAATAATAATCATATCTTATGTCTATAAAAGTGGTCAATTGCTCAATGTACAGTTACCATAACAGCTGCGAAACAAGGTAATATTACTTTGGACTCTTGCTTTCGTATTTAAACGGGAGTAATGCACTTTTACTAAAGAACTGCATTACAGTGTCAACACATACGAATTAAATGGCGCCAGCGAGACCAGTTGCAATCCGATAATGTACCTACCTACTTATTTTTTATGTTCTATGAATTTTCAAGTTCCGTTTCAAACATGCCACTAATAGAACATGGGAAGGGAGAGCAACATTCCAACATCGATTTTAATAAACTCTCATTTACTTGCAAATCCAGCGAGTACATGTTTTACCCACGCGGATTTTCATTAAGACCATGCTATGGGCAGTTCAGTTTCCGACAACTCGGTAATTGTATTATGAATGCTCGATACAAACTGTTGTCCTCATTAATTAAGGCGATGTTCTTGCTTATTGGAAGGTTGCAACTAGCCGATATGATCTAGCGTTTAGGTACCTTCAACTACTTCCATTTACTAGGCATTAACTTAAATTTGTGTGATGTTGTGTACTTACTTGGGTAGCAACAGATTGACGCCTTTCACCAATCAAAGATGATCGCTTTTTCTGTTTACGGCTACACTCTCATATAAAGGCAGCTCTTGTGAAATGCTTATACGGGACCCGTTGACTCGGGTACCTAAAATAGATGCGGATGTGGAGACCAATGATTGCATATATTGAGAACTCAGAACACTTAATAGGCTTGTTGTTAATGTGGCGTGTGTCATAAATTACATTAAACGCGTATAACTGTAATGAATACAATCGGATAAATCATTCGCAATTTATGCATGTACTCACTTTTGACCTTCCTCAATTGTACATCTTATTATGCCGCAACTTTCTTCAACACGGAGTAACGTCTGAGTTTGGAAATATGCTTATACAAATGTCTAATTACATATTTAATTGACTGAGCAAAACGAATGTCTAAAGTGTACATCATTAAACCGATCCTATGATTGTGAAACTTAATATCAAAGTTGCAAAAGTTTTTATAAGTTACTTCGCTTATTGTGAAAATAAACTTAGTTATAATTCTTAATTTAATACACAGACATTAGACAACGATTTAAATTAAATTCCCACTAATAGCACACTGTTTTCAAAGAGATTTTTTGTTCTCGTAAGTGCTTTGTATGAACAAAAACAAAGCTTAAGCTCGGCTCGTCTTGGGTAAACACTTAAGATAGCTCATTGTTGTGTTTAAAAATATTATTTTTTAAATAATCGCCTATATATTTCACTTTCAAGATGTGTAATGAGGCTTTAGTATTCTCAGTTTGTTTGTAAAGTAAAACCTTGCTTTGTGTGCAATGATAAAGAATGGAAATCCTGGGTCAGTCACCCGATAGACGTTTATGTTTCTTTAATTATTTTTTAACACTTTTTACCACATTCTTTATAACTGTAGTAAAATAGACAAAGTAAATTTAAATGCGAAATAGCAGTAATATTGATCATTTTGTAGCGATGATCACTTTCCATCAGTTTGCCTGCTCGTTTACTAAATAAGGAAATATCAGTGAAAATTTATTAATTAAAAATTTTGGACTAATGGCATAATGTTATCGTCTTATTATCTTATGGGACATTATTTTGTCTCTTTTTAATATTTAAAAATATCATAAGTATACGAAATTGAAGAACGACAATGCTCATAATGGGAATTGCACAACCAAGTCAATTTCATAACAAATGTCGCGTCATCGTCGTTTTGTTGTTAACATGTCTATTCCTAGTTGGAGATTGATGCCGCACCACCCACCAGACCTCAACAAGAGGGATTTAAATTACTCGCTATTCATTTGAGTTGCCTACATCAATGTACTGCGGATGTGATAAATGCGTCCCTTTTCAGAGCCTGTCAGGAATGGACGTGGCATAACAAGCCGGTAATTACTATTCTATGCAAAATGCTTAGAAAATGTTTCTAGCGAATTTTACTGCCATCCGTGAATATGGCGAATGGCACATAAAGTTTGTTTTTGAACCATTGGTTTTCGAAAAACAGTTAATTTCCAATTTGAATTCTTGTCTATTTATGTGTAGGTGCAAAAAATTAAAAGAATCTGATTAAACTTCTAACATTTAATATAAAAGCAAAATATTATTTGATTTTTTTTAATTGGTCATCAAAACTAGTGTTATAAATGTCAAAGTTTGTGAGGGTTAAGCTGTTACTTTTTCACGCAAATACCGCTTACTGGATTTGACTTGGACGGAAGCAATGAGAGAAAAACCACGGGGGCGACTAGTATATTATGCGTGTTTAATGGCTTCAATAAATATATATAAATATTTCTGTGTTATTTATAATAGTTACCTATTATTGAATT
>JADANM010002527.1:6742546-6762904 GCA_026213755.1 Eurema hecabe
TGTTTAAATACAATTTATCAGCTAATAAATTTAAATAAGCTCTTGATATTTAACGCTGGCCTTGGACCATCCTGGTATGCACGGTTGTAAATAGAATAAAAAGCGTAGCAGAGGTAAACAAAGAGATTGATAGTCGATCTACGGTTCAAGCGAGCCGCATTAATACAAACATAAGGCATTTACATACTACAGGACCTGGCGAGATGAATCGCTAAGATATGCAAGGGATTTAAGTGAAATAAATGGAACTGTTAATGTTAGTACAACACCCACGGCTCCCGGAAGGGTCTTTATGACTCGGATACCTGATCTAGCCGTGGAATTTCGTGTGCATTTTATGCTAAACGCTAAAGTTGCGCTATGCAGCGCGTATTCGAACAGTTTAATATTAACCGTTCAAGCAATCCTTTTATTTAAAAATTACTTATTTACATTTACTTTACTTGCATATTTTCTGTCTGTGCCAACTTATTTAAACATAAAGTATCGATCTACCTTCAACTATAATAAGACGATACTACGTGCCGGAGTAAATGACAATCTTATTTGTTTATACGAGACAGCTAGATTTAGAGAAAGCCAGCCGCCAGATCTGAGGGGATATGCCCTTTAATTAGTTACTTGTTGCAAGACTGGGGTAAATCCACACCCCGCACATGCGCCCTCACCTTCATCGATTTTTCTCACTTTGACAGTTCAACCGATGTTTTGAGCTACCACCCGCGTTCTCTCAAAAGAAATAAACAAAACTCCCAGAAATATGGCTTTAGATTTTTCGGCTACGTATAAATTGCTTGTATTGGGTGATTCAAATGTAGGAAAAACGTGTATAGTGCATAGATATTGCGACGAAAGATATTACGATATTTATATATCGACAATAGGTGAGTAAAATGTTTACTTCTTATTTTATTAGCCTTTGTGAGGCAGGTGATGCTGTTTAGAGGCTCTTTGTAATATGAAGAAGTAAGGTATATTATGAAGCCGGATATTGTAAGAACAATAAGCTGTACGCCGTTGAACAATAGCATTTACGACCGTTTAATTTTGATTTATTTAACATCCGGAGTAAGCCGTATTTGTCTTTATTATTTACGTAATACACGTAATACGTATTATATTACTTAATTTGATTGCAAAATAATAAAAAAATATCTGAGCGAAGTAAAAGAAAAAAAAAACAGATGTACAATGGACGTGGGTACAAAACATAAATGATAAAAACTTTCCAGTCATTCTTATTCATTTCGTCATAGTTGTATAAACAAAAAGTAGCGAAGCAATAATCTTAAATAAAACAAATTGAGACCAATAAAAAGAAATAAATCCACACTATCCATATATTAAATAAGATATTTTAACCTTTCTATAAAAAGTGGTTTTTATATTATCATATTTGCTTTGCAGGCATAGATTTTAAGCAGAAAATAATCAATTTGGACGGAGTGCCGATTAAACTTCAAATATGGGATACGGCAGGGCAAGAAAGGTTTAGGACCCTAACAACTGCATACTATAGAGGAGCAATGGGTATTATACTCATGTACGACATCACGAACCTGGAGTCATTCAATCATTTGTCATACTGGCTTAGAAATATACAAGAAGTAAGTTTTCACATCCGTTATCTATAACAAAACCCAAGATAACAATTATCTTCATCAAAAATTTTACTTATAGATTTGATTTAATATGACTGCATATTTAATTGAAGTCCTATATTAAGAGTAGTTGTTTCACATTAACACTTTACTAATTATAAGTAAATTAATTATTAAGTTAATTATAAGAAATAAAAAGCATTATAATACTATTATTTAATTCTCCTACTAAAACAAGGTAGCAAATTTGTAAACAAGAACTTTCATTAATTTTACATAAGGGCATCTTTACAACTGAAATGTTATTAAACGAAATCTTGAAGTATATATCACTAGCTGTTGCCCGCGACTCCGTCCGCGTGGACTTTCATATAAACTTTGACCCCCCCTTCCCCCCTTTCAACCCTTTTTCTCAGTAAAAAAGTAGCCTATGTCCGTCTCCTGGCTCTAAGCTACCTCATTACCAATTTTCACCCAAATCTGTTCTGCCGTTCTTGAGTTATAAGTGGTGTAACTAACACGACTTTCTTTTATATATGTATATAGATTTAACGAAACCTATAGAAAACACCGATCTAATGTATGACGCATTTGTTTTAGTACGCGTCGCCCGATGTAATTAAAGTACTGGTGGGCAATAAATGCGACGTTCATGAAAACCACAGAGCTGTACCTAAGGAGCGAGGACAGAAGGTAATTTAATAGAGATTATAACTTATATCACTATGTGTATATTAAAATCAATTTCTCAAGTACCATCTGCAATCACCTTTTTTCCAATTTTGGGAGCAAATTAGCAGGCAAGCCACCCGATAAAAAGTGATCATCGCCGCTCATCTCAAAATAGCAATTAATTTAAATGTTTATAAATTGGAGCTTTAGAAAAAAATATCTATTTATAAATGTAATTTACAGGGCTCATTACTTATATTTCAGATTGCAGATGACTTTGATATGCCATTCTTCGAAGTATCTTGCAAGAATAACATAAACATTGAAGAAGCTTTTGTCACCTTAGCGAGAAGAATAAGAGAGTACAGAGATTCGAAGGTATACATTTCTGACTAACATGTTAAATAATAAAAGAGGAAAAATATTCCTTCTTATAATATTAATAATCCTTTATCATATGCATTATAACATTGCTAAATATAATAGGTAAATACAGCGTATTGCGCTTTAAGTGCAATAGTCTGCAAAAGGATATAATCTAACAAATTTAAAGTTACATTGAAACTGAGCGCAAAATGCGTTAAAATAACTTTTAATTCAAAATGGGTTTTGTAGAAAACTGTTTTAACTATGGTTAGAACTACTAACTACTAAGTTAGATTCAGTATTTAAAATGCAAACTTTCATATTTCAGGCTGACGCTTTTGAGCTAAAAGAAAGGGACAACGTTATCAAGGCATCCGAATCTGAAACGGACGTATCAAAGTGTAGTTGTTAGACTAAGATAGCAAATATTGGAATCGGTGCGATTTACGAGACAGGGTTCGCGGATCGGTATCATATAACATAATGTGGTATAAGATAATTCTATGGGCCACACAATAACGTTACTATAGCATTTACAAGCTTACAGTTTGAATCATTGTGGATAAGAAAGTTAGCAAAGCTATGTCTGCATACTATGTAAGCATATGTTTGGCAATATCGATATTCAAAGACACAAATGCTCTGTTTAATATCAACTTAGGTAAGTTCGCGTTATCATCCCCCCATAATAATAGGTGAAATCGAAGGAAAATCCAACGGAGTATGTTCTTTAACTGACATATTAATACAATTTAATACTGTCGTAGTCTACCTTCTAGTAATACCTATATTTAAAGAGGTAGATAATACTTGTTTAGAAACGATAGCTCATTCTAGCTAAATCATAGACTGGATGCACGCTTTATGCTTGTTATCTTCGTGTTTGTAAGCGTTAGAAGCGTGTATAATATTAACGCACTACTTATACTAAGTCTAAAATAGTATACACACTGATATAATCCACCATTGTCAATCATTTAGATTAAACGTTATAAATTTGTTATAAATTTTGAGAAGCTAATTTGTCTGTTTGTTTTATTAATTTTTTTACGACGTATAAGTAAAATATCAAGTCCCATTGACAAGACCGTAAAGTATTTGCAAAATGAATTTCGTTATGTAATAACCTGAAGGTATTGTTTTTGTATCGTATATTATGTTCCAAATGCAATGATGTTATATTATTAGATATGTTATATCCGTACAAAAAAGTGTTACGAACAGCAGCAGGACACATACATACAAGTCCAAACAAACAAAAAAGAAAGAGATAGTTTTGCCAGTTGCGCGTGAATGCACCGGCAACCAATTACCCAAAAATAAAAATTCCTAATTAGGATGTTTTTGCGTCACCATAATTTTGCGCTTATAACATATATATTCAATATAATATCATTGTGCGAATGACATCGATTATGCAAATGAAATATGCATTGGTTTGTAAACTGAACTTTATATTCCTACTGGCCACTTAAATTAAAAACTAAAATACATAACTATTTATAGTGAAATAATCTATAGGTACAATAAGTTATCTTGTTATGTTAAAAGGAATATACAAACGTAATTTTCTCACAATACTTACATCAAAGTAAAAACAGAAAGCACATTCTACGAATTTAGATAATTAATTTTATAATTCTATGTAGTAGTATAATGTGTAATCAAATTGTTAAAATACTATAAAATACGCGTTAATCTATAGTCCTTTTAATTAAAATACGAATCATACAAATTGGAACATTTTCCATTAAATCATTAATAGAAAATTTAATACAGACTTAGAAAATACATTTTTAATCTTACGTTTTATATTTTATATTTTTTAATAAACATCAAAACTATATTATGTATAGTTCATAATGCAAATGAAGAAGAAATATTAGAAAGTGAATGAATGTTTATTAAGTTTAAACACAGCGCGACTGGGCGTTCTTTATAAAATAAAATTTTATTACAATCAGACTTCTTTTACTTGTTCCTTCCTATCTTATTGTTGATAACATTCTGGAATTATGTCTAAGTAGGTTATAATTAATTAATAGAATAAGTAAGTCTTACATTGTGTCAGTTTATGGAAGAAAAAAACTAAGTGAAGAATTAAAAAGTAATATGAAGTTTATTTAGCAAGTTTTTTAACGGTAAATTTTTTCCCTCCGTATAAGAACTTGTATGGGGCTTTGTTATAGTTTTCTGGTTACTATGTCTATGGCACCTATGATTTATGTGACCTTTCATTGGTAAAATATTCTTTAAAATTGGATTGGTAGGTTCAGTGCCTAACAAAGTTATGACTTCAATCTCTTTTTAAAGTATGAATAATGTAGTTGGATATCAAATATAAACTTTAAATAATAAATATATATACTGTTTATTAAAATCTGATTTTATAATAGTTCTTTTACATGATGTACAATAAAATGTTACATAAACATGTGTTGGTAAGCATATAACTCAATAACGAACCAATTTCATAATTATTTTTTTAGAATAATCCCCGATATAAGTGGATGGTTTTGCTGCAAAAAAAAGGTAGGCGTAGGGTATAAGGTTTAGGTTAAAATAAGTACAGCAAGAACAAAGTCACATTGGGCCGAATAGTTTTAAACTAAAATATTGTTGACTTATGTAATTCAGAATTGTTCTTAAATTCTATTAAATATGAAATGGAATATGCATATGGAAATTAAATATAATATGCCATTTCATATTTAGACACTATCTGAATATATTTGGGATTCTTCAAAAATGTAGTTTATAACTTTAATACAAACTAAGACAGGTACCTGTTCTATAAATTAAGCTTAATTTTTCTTTTCTTTGCTGTTACATTTAGTTCAGTTTTAATTTGTTCCGCCTTTACATTAACAACATCTGTGATAACTTGCATATCCATTTGTACTAATTGTGATTCTGGTTCTGTCTTGATCTTGGCTTTCATGACTTTCTCTTGTTTTCTGAAATTTTAGGAAAAAGCAATTATATGTATGTTTCATACAATTAGGTACAAATGAAAAAGTGATTTTGATGAAGTCAACAAAATCACAATACAGCTCTATTAAGTAAATTAAGATGAATATTTTCTCACCTCATCAAGATTATATGTGAATTCTTTTAGAGTTAAGTTATTAATATTATACTATTAAATTGACAATCAACTATTTAAAACAAAGAAGAAATAAATACTTAAGTCAACCACTTTTTTGAAAATAAGATAAGTCAGGATAAGTAAAACCTATACATTTTAAATAGTTACACTAAAAGTGATTTATTATGTAGACACCGTGGTTCTACGAGTGGCAAACCCTATCCCTATCCCAGACTACTTATCCTCCAAACATTTTAGTTATTCTTTTTAATTTATAGAGATATAAGTATCTAGATACAAAATCTTAACTTAAAAAATTGCTTAAATTTTCTATAAACATTCATATTTCTATAAATTCTGTAAGCAATAAAATAAACTACTTACACAGAATCACTTGGAGAGGGATTATTTTCAGCTAGTAATGACATTGGGATGTCAGAAACCCCAAATGTTGCCTCATAAACAGTGTGTTTCTCCATATGTGCGGTATCATTAAATGGTTTTGTTTTTAGGTATCCTGAAGAAATTGTACAAAATAATTAAACTATAATAGTTTAGGGCATGATGCAGACAATAAGTATTTATTATATTATATTTATAAGCATTAATTTCAAAAGTAAATGAAAATTACTAAGCATTTTAACATTAAATAGCTATAAAGTATTTTAACACCAAGTACTGCAGATGTCAGTTAAGAGACTTGGTATATAAACAAAAATACTTCTTCTTTTGTTATAGTTATGCACTCATCGAATTGGAATGTTTATGGATGTATGTAATGTGGAAATAACTCCAATTTAACTGAGTGGCTTTAGATTTTAGGTGCCATTCTTTAGAAACCTTCCTTTACATTAATATTATCCGTTTATTATAATAGATCAAATTAATAGGGTATTTTGATTAATGTCATGTAGTTATAAATTTATATGATTAGTTATTAATTCATAAACAATTATAGCCATTCCCCCAGTTTTAACCCCGTGTAGTACCTGTTCCCAGAATGATTCCTGTATGTAAGCTATCCTATCTTTGAAAATGGATCAAACTGCACATGGTGTGCAAATTTAATTTAAAATCTGTTCAGTACTTTAAGAGTCAATTGTGGACAATGTGACACATAATTTATATAACATATTATGATTAATGATGACAATGGCTTACGTAAAACAACTTCTCCTGCTTCAGCTTTGTACTCTTCTATCTCCTTGTCTTTACATTTTAATAAGTTCCGCAATTCAGTTTCACTACACCTCAGGTCTTGAATAGTTTTTAGCAATGATTGTGTAACCATGGTAAAGAACTGAAATAATGAAACTTGTATAATTATTTCAACTGTATCATTATAATATTAATATTCAAGTATAAATATTTATATTTTGCTAATGCAATTTTAATTACATTACAAGTTGATTTAAATTACATTTTCATTTGAAAACAAATGTAACAAACTTACAGTTTCACAAGATCCTTGTTGAAGAGTCATCATCAACTTCAACGGATACCCGAAATTTCTGGAAATTACGACTTTTAGCTGTTGCTGGTCACTATTAACGTCTATACTTTTTAAATGTTCAGGTTGCGAAAGCATTTTTTCACTATTGGCCAAAAGTTCATCGGAACCAATTTCTAAAGCAAAATTGCTTTCCTATAAATACAGATTTTGTCACGGATAACTCACATTATCAAAACTAAAGAAGTTGTAATATTCGGTACCTATTACAAACCTGCAAGCGTGAAATGAATTCATCTTCACTGTAAACTACATTCCAAATTTTTATAAAGTTTGTTACGCTTATGTTGTAGTTTTGATCTTTTGTAAATAGTATGGAGTAGGGTGGCAAATCTTTAAAATGTTTCCACATGATAAGCCCTTAATCTTACAAAAGAAATAATAATTAATATAAACTTTTATGTTTACAATTATTTCATATTTATATACATTTGTCAACAAAATGTCAAATTGCTTGATTGACTATAGACTATACAGTAGAATGTAGACTATAGAGTGACTTATGTCTACAGATTGAAAAAATTTAAGATAAATTAAATATGCAATTTTTTATCAGTATATATTATTTAAAATAACATGAAATACCAAACATTAAAATCTCTTTTGATACTTTTAATAATATTTGAGATATAGAAGATATACTAATTATTATTTACTTTGGGTATCGAAACGAACAAAATTCATTATACAAATAAAATACAATATAAGTATCTATTTTTTATTGGTTTTGGTTATCTGTTGGTAGTGGTTTAAGCTTTTCTTTATTTAAAATTCTATTTAGGTATGTGAAAAGAATTTTAATAAAGAAAAAAAGCAAAGAAGGCAACTTTGCAACTCAACAACATTTCAATCAACATTTTAGTAACGATGAAGTGAGGTTAGAGAAATATAAATATAGGTAATAAGCACTACAATAAAAATACAAATAAAGTAGGTATATACATGATTTATTTTTGAAAAAATGTTATGACGTACCTACCTACAACACATTGTTATCCACAAGGAAACATGAGTTTTTTAAGTTTTAATCTTGAATTTATTACAAATAGAAGGTCAATAGGATTCGACATAATATTATCATTTGTAATAGTTATTTTTAAAGAGTGGATTCTACGTTCAAATTTGGCGTTGGTTTCACCTTAACAACGTAAGTTGTACCTTTTTTTTAAATAAGATAGGAAGGAAAAACAAGGAAATGGAGGAAGAGTATGGTGAAGGAGAACTGTAAAACTCCGAAATTTTGTAGTTTATTGGACTGAATGAATATTAAAAAAAAAACTTCTTTTATTAACATAAGATTATTATAAGATCATAGCTACTACACATCACATTTAAATATCTATCTGGTTACTGTCGTGTAGTGTACCCTGTAGTTTAATAGTAACTGCAATGATAAATGTGGAAAATTATTTCATTATTATTTCATATTTTCTGTATTTCAATTGGTACATAATAAACTCCATTTACATTAGCGTCACACGTCACAACAGATCGAAATCCGAATCTTACATAATAAAAGCAAAATAATCAGTCACGTCTCACATATAACATGTTAACACGAGTATGTTGCTGGGTTTTGAGACATTAGAATGCAAGTACAAAACTGTTGGAAATAAATCGTCATAGACAGTAAGTATTATCTATGATACGATTTAAGAAATTCGATAAATATTAGGCTTTCAAGCGAAGCCAGAGCGAGGTGGTAGTTTATAATACTCAAATCAATTGCCTCACTTCACAACTCATTAGATAGTAATCTAAAATTAATTGGTAAAATTAGATCACGATAATGTTATGTAAAATTCCTTTTGATTTCATTTAAGTGGAATTACTTAGCTAGGGGCTATAAGCTTACCTATACCATAAAGCTTTGATAAGAACGTGTATAATAAATTAGAAATATTATATTACCTTCATAGATTTATAATAAAAATGTAGGTATTATTTTTATCGGTTATTTATTTGATATCTTACAGAAAAATATATTTAATATTTTGTTTATTAACGCTTCGTTTATTAATCCTTAATAAGTAGAGTATTATTAGGATATCAAATGACTTGTGGTGAATTTGTTTAAATTTTTACCTATTTATATATATTTTTCGCTTCCTTAGATGACTCTGTTGCTCGTATCTGTACGGACCATTTATATCAGAAATGCGGGAAGGTTTCGGGTGTTAATTTCACCGTATACTCGGACGGTCTGCTGCTCTTACGTGCTTACCTACTTAAAAAGGCATATCGCATATCGACACTCCTAAAGGAAGAGCTCAAAGGTTAAGGTTTTTTTCAACCAGTAATTTTTCTTTGAAATCCTGTGCCGCCAATTTTTTCCCCTATTTTTCTTTAATTTTAATTTATATGTTTATGACTGTAAAAGTTTATATTTGAATTCAAAGGTTTAAAATATATTAATTAATCGTTAAAAAAAATTCTCTTACTATCACTATCGTATCGGTATCACTATCGCAATAAAACCAACGAACAATGCTCTACGTTTTTATTTTCTCTTTTTAATATCTAATTCAAAAGGGACAAGGACAAATGAATTTAATTTATTGCAGAATGTCTGAGGAGCTCTATTAGTCGTTGAAGAAGTCTCAACATGGCTGCAACTGATACATTGGATATTGAAATACAAAATTCCCTAGAGGCGAACAGTCTTGGTAAATTGTATTCTTAACTAAGCGTCTAAGTTATCTGGAAAACGTTTTATATGTGTATATATAAAACGTTGATATTTAATAGAGCAAGTTTAATTATTTAGTCTATTTTTATATGTTTAATATTTTAATTATTGACCTGTAAAAAATATGATTTTTTTATATGATATGTTACCTACATATCATATCATTTTTTAGGAACTGTAAGGAAATATAAGTCTTTTAAAGAGACGTATAAGTTAACCTCGTTTGCCATGGTGGCATCGTTATCTTATCCAAATCCACAGTACTTAAAAGGGCGTATTATAATTTTTTGTAAGTAATTTAGATAAAAAAATTAAATCTTGATTTTTTCCGGCTGTCTCTTTATTCATGTTTACTATTTTAGCTGCGGTGGTATTAACTGTTCTACCGATAAGTTTTCTTGCATTTTACGATCTTTTTAGATACATCATGGATCGCGATGTATCTAATGTGATTCTACAAACTAATTTAATTGGCCCGTTTCTTGCAATTTTTTTAAAGGTATGCCATGTGCTTATATTTAGTAAAAGCTATCAACACGCAAATGAAGATAATATTCAGCTATTTAGGTAACAAGCTGAACAGATTGTGAACGTATATTTTGTTTGTAGATAATGATACAAAACTACAACGAGCAATCTGCCTTGCAAATGATTAATGAGATCGACCGCGATTATGAAATGTACAATGATTTATCAGCTCCATATTGGCGAATCGTCGATGCTACGATCAGAAACAGTCATATTTACAGCGAACGTGGATGGATGGCAACTGTATTATCTGTAGTTTTGGTTTTCCCCATTATGGCTGTGTTTAGAACTTTGTATAATTACCTCGTCAAACACGAAGAGAAACGCGTTATGATACACGATATAAGAACTCCATACGGGTCTGACGAAGACAGATTTAATTCTCCTTACTATGAAATTATGTTCGCCTATATGATGTATGTAGCTACTATATACATAATCAGTTTTATTGGATATGACGGCTTTTTCGGACTATGCGTTAACCATGCGTGTTTGAAAATGAAAATATATTGTAAGATGTTTGAAGATGCCGTTAAAGCAGATCATTCTAATTTACGTATGAAAATAAGAAACGTTATTATTGAACAAAATAGACTTTTTCGGTATATATTATAACACCTTAAGAATTCGATATTTCATGGTGTAAATATTTAATAAAATATTCCTTGTCTGTTTTAGATTTGTGGATTTAATACAAGAAACATTTAATATTTGGTTGGGTCTTATTTTAGTAGCAACTATGTTTCAAACGTGCAATTGCATGTATACATTAACTGTTGTAAGTATACATATAAAAATATTTGCTATGTATTTGAAATATCATTAAATAATCCTTAGTATGGGAGTTGTTGTTATTGTACTGCGATGGGAGGTTCGCGTGATGGTAAGCGACCATTTTTTATTGTGGATATTTGTAAACCTATCTGTTAACCTGTCTGTGGAAAGGAAAGGATCTATGTTTCAAGGGATAAAAGGATGTAGAGTAAAGGAAGGTGGGAGTGGAAAAATTGATCTACGGCGCTCCCTATTAGCGGACACAACGGGAAATCTAACAAGTTAACATCACCGGACGGCAGTTTTCCCTGAAAGGGTCGAACCACCTCGGTGCGAGCCGGCCCTACTTATCCTAACAGCATTGTTCTATCACCTACAAAAAGTATAATTATTTCAACATTTACATTTTTTCAGGGTAGTGGTTTTGATTTAAAATATATAATATTCATAATAGGAACCGTGATCCATATATTTTTGCCGTGTCTATACTCAGCGAAACTTAAGGATATGGTATGTAGAGGACGTATGCGAATGCAATTTCTATTGTTTGAAATGTAAAACATGTTTTTTTATACAATACAGTCGGTACGGACGGCGACATTGATATATTGCGCTGGATGGGAACAGATATATGAGACAGATATACGAAAGGGGATACAGTTCATGATTGCTAGATCGCAGGTAAAACATTATATGATTTTAATTGATTATGACGTGATTAATCTAACATGAAAGTATTGACATTTAATACCACTAGTTTTGATACGAAAGTACCCTTTGTAACTGATCTAAACTTATTCTTGACCAAATAGTAGGGCTAAGTCAATAAAGTACTAATTAGTATTGATGTAAGCAAAAATATTTTTAAGATCGCTGTTTCTGCGATCTTCTATCTTAAAATTAAAAAAGAGACGAATCCTATTCAACTCGATTTCATGAATAATTGAAATATAAACAAGTTTCTCGCAATAACATTTGAACGAATATAATAAAACTAATTGTATAAACCATAATAACCACACGATGTAGTTACGTTGACATGTTAAATGTATTTAACTACGCCATTTCAGGTGCCTCTTGAGATCGTAGCATTTAATATAAAAGTTTTTGATATGGATCTCTTTGTGTCGGTGAGTGTTTTACTACTGGGATACATTTCCTATTTACAAACTTCTGAAAGTAAATTCCTTTTAAGTCTTATATAAGAATATTTATTACAGATTCTACAAACTTCTTATTCCGTATACACATTGATACGTTCATAAAGCTAATGGAATAAGGGTAATAAACACATAGGATTGAGCTTTTCATATAGGTATATGCATCATAGACTAGCACATTTAAACAGTATTTTGAAGAAGCTATTGAGGAGTTGCTAAGTTTTAAGGGTAGGTATGAACACTTTATAATAGATGGTATCTATTGTACCTTAAATCTTATAAGCAAATATTCTATTATTATATGCCTTCATAATTCGGTACATAAAGAGCACTTGTAAACATAAAAATGTTTTAAATTTATCGTATTTTTTCTAATATCATTATGAACACACGGCACCCAATTAAATATTAATTGGCTTAAATCCCGTTGGGATGTACAGAATAATTTAATGGAAACCAAGCACCCATCCCATTACGATATTTAAAAGCGGTAAATTTTCCATAACTTTAACAATACATAAGTTAGTATAATGGAAAGGTCAATAAAATATTTATACTAACAATATACTTATTAGAACTGCTCTCAAGATAATTCCATAACAATGAACAAAAACAAAAAGAAAAATTAATATTAAGCTTAATGTCAATATGTTATTATTTCATGATTTTTCCTTCAATATTATTTGTTTATGGGCTCCCGGGCCATGGTGGTATCTACCTACACAAAATCGTCATCATGTAATGACATCACTTTATGAATGATTAATTATCACCTACGTTTGTCGTAAGCGGCATCAGACGTTAAACTTGGCCCCATTTCTTCTTATACTGTTTTATATTTATCTCTTATACTTAGTTCTCCTTATTCTATTCTTATTGTTCTAAAAGTCAGTAACCTTCTTGCGCGACTTCTAGCAGGCTAATCTAAGATAGCTGTGCTATTTGCATGTCATAAGGAAAAAAAATGATTTTCTAAATACCAATACCAATTTGTCAAATCTAAAAGAAGTTAAGATCTCTTTGAAGATTTACAATAATTAATATTACGATCACTGAACAACTTTGCTTTAGGTTATTTGGGGTTTATAATTCATTTAACAATTAAAGATAATTGGATACACAACTAAGTAGTCCATAAAATTATTACAGAGCTAATGAAGAAGAATGCGATAGAAGTTCAATATCTTTTATAGGAATATAAACGATCGAGCGTAGAATTGATTATGGCTCGACGCCAGTGTTCCAACCTCCGTGACACTTGTTCATTTGAGTTCATGTTACATCCGCATTATCTAGGAAATCGAATTCCAACCATGGACCTTCCCTTCATAATTTAAATTCTGTAAAAGGCATTTGACGTTTCGATATAATTGGAATTTTAGGTAACGTACTTGGGAAAAAATAAGACGTTTAACTTTTTGTTGATGTTAATGTAGGTATACTACAGTACATAGTTCGATATCAGATATTGGGCGAGCTTTTCGGCAGTTCCGTTTTAATTACGATGTAAAACTGTCGAGCACCTTATGCAACGTTTATTGTTATCTGTACACACTTAGTAATTAACAGTCCCTTGATGTACTTGTATATTATGCATCACATGTATCTAGTAGGTACTCCATATAGATAATAAACTCCATAGATATTGATCTGTGTATATCTATATTCTATATAGATAATGAAATATATATACCTGAGTCATGTACTAATTATGATGCGTCTTACCATGCTTGTTTGTCCGATTCATTGGAGACCACAATTAATTAATTACCTACCTATATTAATTACCTACCAACCGGAGAATCAGTGACGGTCGGTCTGCAATGGTAGCTAGGTACTTTAATATAATTACCGTTGAAATATTCTCATTAAATTCAGGAAATATAAAAGTAAGACGATCACCTCAGTGTTGATTTCTGGGAGAGATATCCAGTTTGATCAAAGTTTAAAATAATTATCCCGTTGATAGAAAGTATTTGCCGTACTAATTCGTTAAAATCTTAGAAATATCTTACGACTGAATAAAAATAGAATAATTATTTTGTCTTAATATATATTTGCAAATATGCAAAATGTAAATCGTTATATAATATAAAATAAGTAAATTAAAAGGACAAACAGGATAAATTAAATCGTTCAAACGTGGTACAATTTCTAGCAAAGTATTTACACTATAAATTGGAACAATGTGACCTTTTGAATAAAAACAAGCGGCCTTAAAGGTAATATTTCGCGCTAACTTTTATTGTACAGCAATTTTATGGTTTGAAAGAAAACAGAATGAAAGCAAATATCGTAGCAACGGAAAATTGGCGACAGCCAACAAATAGTCCTTCGGGCTATTTACAGTCGTATTTACCTTTATTTCCACATATTTACTAACTTTGTTTTGTTACGTACAAATTGCACATTAAATTTTCTACATACTATTTATCGAGTATGCTCATTGCTTCGAGAGTATATAAAGGAATACCATAAATGCAAATGTATACATAATACGTTATAGGAATGTCCCGCGAATTTGTGAAGCAATTTTTTCGCTTCGCGGTTGTTTATATATTCCAATGAGGTAACATTAAATAGGTACCTACCGGGTCTTGAAGACGGGGATATGCGATGCTAATAAAAGCTCGGGTTTAACTTGAATATTCGAGGCGCAACCACCTTCTTTATTATTTTACCATTTCTCTAACGGAATTCTCGTATTGTGTTTTATTACTGTGTCACATAAGGTTTAAGCGAAAGTAAAAGCCTTAATGATGTGATGTAGATGTTGATGTAGGAACCACGTATGGTATATGACAGTTTTGCTTAGAATATTTTCAAAATATTATGGTAAAAGACTCGACGCTTATATTTGATAGTAGCAGCGTATCGAATGCAATAACTAGTGTAGGCCGATTCTCGTTATTGTTTCCGCTCCCGGTACTCGATGTGAACAGCTTTATTAATAGACCAACCCAATATCGACAACATTGTAATACATAGACCATGAGTACTGTAATATTAAAATATTTCTACGAATATGATATAATATTAATTTACACGTAAGTTAAAATGGGTTTTGTAGAATTCTAGGAAATACAATCATCACCACTCCACAAATATGTGTAATAAATTTACGTTATTAATTATTCTGATTTTTTGTACTAGATTTAAGGGTAAAGACCCTTAATTTATTGAAACCAATTATTATTATGTTAGGTATTAATTATGAAATAGTATTTTATAAAGTTGGAATAAATCTCTAAAAATCCATCTGATAAAACATTAACCTAAGAATTACAAAAATTCTGATTAAATCTCGAACAGTCTTAGACTCGTAATACTGAGAAGTTTCCAAATGGGATAAGTCTTTCATCCTCATTATTCAAATAAATGTTCCAGTATTTAAATAAAATGAGTCATTATTCATAATTGAATAGCATTCAAATAGAAGACTGGTACTGTTTCGTAGGCTGTGTTTTCTGCAAAACAAGATAATGCAAGCTATATGTATTGTTAAATTTTATATTGATGAGTTCTGGAATATCTAGGTACAAAAATAAAATTAAAAGTGTAATAAGCTAAATAAAAAATAAATGACGGAAAATAGTTTTTAAACGTGGTAGTGATACCGTGCCATATACGACAGAAAACAGTGGAAATAAACCTGTATGGGTAATAACGACTTACCCTAAACCCTATGGTTTGTGATTTGTCCCTTTAAATTAAGTAGTTAGAACTCACAGTAGGGCAATAGTTTCACTCAAAGATTCTCTTGCTAATTGTTTTAGTATATCATTGTTTTATATAAATATTTAAGATATCATTTGGAATATTAGGAGGAACAAGGACATTTTAAAGGATATAAGGTCCCGAGGCGATTCAATTAGACTCATAAGGTATTGACGGTAAGGCATTGCATTAGTTGTGAGAGGGTCGCTTGCTATAAAAGCTTTTCTGTGCCACACGCGCCAATACTTTTTTCTAATGTATTGATAAGATTAATTGATTCGTGTGAATCATCTTGTATAAGTATAAGATAGTATAGTAATATCATTTGTCATCTTGCTAAAAATGCAATAATACTGTCTGTAAATGTAGTTATTATATGCATAAATATGTTTTAAAAACCAACTCATATCGCCAAATGATGTGTTATTTTTTTTACTTAATAAATTTTAATATGGAGTAATTACAATATGAATGGAACGTTAAATAAATGAAAATTAATAAAATATTCATAGCATTTTTTAAATGAATAATTTAACCAAAAGCCTAGTTTATTGTCCAAATAAATTTGATATTGATCAAGGTTTTCCGTTTAAGTTCGTGACAAAAACAGGAATTAACGAAATCCAGTCAGCATATTGAGTTAATCGTGTTTTGCTCTTAATTTTACTTTGTTTGCAGATTATCCTTCGATGACAGATAATAGATTAATATTGTTTTTATACGTCCTGTTTCAACATTGATTTTGTGACTACATTTGATTCGGTGTTTTTTTTGTTAAAACAATATTAAGACAAACTTTTTGGTTATTCGATCTGTTAACGGTTAAAATTACAAGCTACGAGCATCGCAAGCCATCCGGAAATCTGAAATTACGTAGTCTACGGTAAATTTGACACCCTTATCGAGGCATGCCCTTAGGCGATATCAATATTTGATGGATATACCCGTGAAATTGTGAGATGACAGGTTTAGTATAATATCCTGTATACCTGAAATGATGTACAATGATATGATGGACTGTATTACAAGAAATTGGCAGCTGGTCTTTGTTCCTCCGGCAGTATCATGTTATATTTTAGGAGCTTACAAAATAAAATTACGTTTAAATTTTACATTAAATACTACTTTGAAACCATCTATACAAATGTAATATTACTACTGGAATAAACTATTGAAAAACTTTAGCTAAATATACACAGAGAAAGAGAGAGATTATTATAAAAATAAAACTTTAGAGAATATATTTTGTCATATTAGACTTTTATATATTATAATAAGGTACATATAATTTGTATTATTTTCTCAAATGCTCAAGGAATTCTAGGACAACTTAACAAATGATGAACGTACGCGTATCCGCCATTAATCTCTGAAGCTTGAATAAAAATAAGAGAATGTTTTGTTGATGAAAAATGTACGTATTTTATTGAGCCTTTGAACATAATACCACTACGGTCGGGAAATGGAACAGAAAAGCTTAAATTAATGTGTATTACGTGTATGTACTTTAAAATCATGGCGTAAATTGAGGTGACTAACGTTGCATAATGGGAAGAAATAAAATATTTTAGATGTGTAGGTAAAATAATGTAAATAAAGAATAGTAAGATTTATGGAATAACAAATAGATAAGATTTTTTTCTTCATTTTACAAATGAGTTCTTAATAGAAAATACAATGAATCTTTCGTGGAGTTGCTTATAATAATATGTAAATAAAAATTTTCTGATTACAATAATTTTCGTATTTCTACAAAATACACAAGTTCAATGTAAATTAGTTGAAAAGAAAGTGAATTTTTAATCAGTAGCGCTATGCTATTAATTTTGCCGCAGTCGTTACTAGAAAATATTGGTAACGAGCTGGCTTATCGCAGATCTTTGAGCAGTAAAAGTTGATGAAGCTCCAACGGGCGTTTTCACTTTTTCAATGCGACCGATAATTGAAAACTTTAGTTCGGCTTAAGCTGTGGCTTGCGTAAATTGAAACCACTCCGCGTATTAACGTTTTATAGACTTGACGTAAAATCTTTTTAACGAGTAAACGACGGTTTGCTTAGGCTTAAAAGTTCTGCTATTTAAAAATGGTGGAGGGTGGTATAAAATCTAATAATATTATATAATCAAAGAGCTATTAGAACACGTTGTGTAAGTAATAATTTAAGACAATTGAGCGCAGTGAACATCAAGGTCAAGACATATTGCTGAGGGATTCTCATATGTGACGTAACGTAGTATTTGTAGAGCAATTCTTAGAAATGTTTCTTTAAACGATAGTGGTTTATTAGTTCTTGGTAATTACTGGGCTAATGAGTCTTAACATCTGATGACTCAAAGTGGGGAGCGTCGTAGTATCGTCGTGTAGTGCACCCTGCCCGGAGTTGGGCTTTACAGCAAAGTTCCGGGTAGCACTGCATTGGCTATGGGCTGGCGTTACTCTTACCATCAGGAGTGCTTCCAGCTCGTCTCCCCTCTTCATAATATAAAAAAAAATGAATACAATATTGTATGGATCACATTCAAGTTTTAATAAAGTAGTAAACAACTACGTTTTCAAGGATGTTAAATTATTATTTTTTTAAGGTGATTAACTTTTCTTTTTTTTCTACGAAATTTTACGAGGAAACTGTTTGAGCGTACGTTTCGATAGAAGTTATAGCTATTCCTTTGTACACATCTGGATACCCACTTGTTTAAATTTCCAAAAACGATTCCAACTGAAAATGGTTGAGACGATGCCTCGAATAGTACGAATTAATTGACGGCAAGTGGTTGTATTGTGAACTTAAATGAACTTTTCGTGTCAAGGATAATTGACAGCTTTTGATTGTTTTAAAAGCTTCAACAAATTTTAATTTACCCGATGCTAAAGGTAATGTTACGAAGCTTGACAAGGGGTAGTGGACATTAATGCAATTTTGTATTATTTTTACCTACACGTGTTTCATAGAGATTTAACTGAACTTTTGTATCGTAATGTATAAAAGAGTTTTCCGAAAAAAAAGTCTTTCTTATTTAGCATGTTCTTAGTGGCGATTCCTATCGAATTAGCAAGTAGATACATTTTATCGTTGGAATTCTTTTGCTCTTTCAAAAGACGAAGTATCTAATCTTCCTTTGGTCTCTAAAGCTTGATATCATTGCTCGAATTAATATCGTAAGCAAGTTTTAGAATGAGTAAATATAGCCATTCATGGCCATTCATTCTATTACTGAAACCCTTTTTCTATATATACCCGATAAATTCTACAAAAAACTAAAACGACAAAAGTTTAAAAAGCGTATATAACAGTTGTTGGGTCGTTACCGCACTCCCACTGGCTATTTGCTACATGAATCACTTTAGTTCTGCCATTAATAGGGCATTCCATTCTTTCCATCATTTCGAGTGCTTCAAACGAACAAAAGCTGGTCAATGCTGTATTTTAAACAGTTTAAATATATTTTAAAAACTTACTACTATATTTCTTAAATACGTTTATAGTGTACAGCTACTTAATACTTGGCAATATTAAGTACCTAATATTACGAATATATATTTTGTTTTAGACTTATTTCTGTAATGTTAATGTTACTTAGAATATTTAATATGAGAGCAGACGCTGTGCATGTAACATGCAGCTAAGCCGCTGTTATTTATAAACTTGCAAATTAAAATTCCTCACAGCAGTTTATTTAGAGTAATGTTTAATTAGAAAAAACAACATATCACACTCAGTGCGCTCGTAATATCTTTTTTCCGTCATTTTACTATGATCTATTAAGCTTTATATTATTCAAAATCTATTACGGTTTTCCATTTAATTTAAATCCGTTCTATGTTATTAAAAGTACGAAAGGTATATTTTAAAGTTTAATACACAATTTATAAACTGTATTAATCAATTCAAGTTTTATTAATCAATTATTGTTATAAGTCTACAAAAAATATCATATCAATGAATTTGTATTTAAGCAAAGGTTTATTTGAAACAAGCGTTAAAAACACTGTAATTTATAAAATATATATCACTGAATTTATTTAAATTATACTATTTAAAAGTACGTAAAAGTTTTGCTTTTTGTGCAAATATTTAAACCAAGCTGCACTTAAAACGAACGATAGTAGCTACTTTTAGTAAACAGCGTTGCACCACAATTCAGTAGAATCACATTATTAACATTAGTGTTTATTTCATTTCCAGTTTAAGCATTTTGTTAACATGCTACAAGACTGCTGGTTTCTCAGAACAATTTACAATATTAATAATATAT